>JALPQI010003068.1:0-52320 GCA_025490895.1 Thaumatotibia leucotreta
AAATGTGTTCGGAGGCTTTCATGTCTAGTTTCTTCCGACTACTCTCGGGGACATGTATAAAAGCTCTACATCCAAAAACACGCAAATGAGACAGATTTGGTTTCTTATTATACCACATCTCGTATGCCGTCTTACCTTCAAGAGCACGGTGGGGGCGATCTATTCTTAAGATATACAGCCATCTCGGCAGCATCTTGCCAGTAGGCCGGAGAAAGACTGCTGTCAGAAAGCATTGACCTGACTTTCTCCATAATAGAACGATTCGTTCTTTCTGCGATCGAGTTCTGTTGAGGACTATAAGGAACTGTTGTTTGATGTTGAATTCCTTCAGTTTGTACATAATTCGAAAATTCACCATTAACATATTATTTTCCATTATCACTCTTCAATATCTTAATCTTGGCTCCCGTTTCTCGCTCCACAGTTGACTGAAAAATACAAAACTTTCGCTTTACTTCAGCTTTTGAAGAAATAAAGAAAACAAAAGTCATACGAGAAAAATCGTCTATAAAAAATAAAATATATTTATTCCCTTGAAATGAAGTTTCTGGCAGGGGACCACAGACATCTGAATGAATGAGTTCTAGAACTGATGTTGATCTTTTATGTGAAACCTTTTTAAAGGGCTTCCGACTTTGCTTACTTTCAATGCAAGAGATGCATGGTTCTTTGTCGACCGTTGTGTAGTCTACACCGACTGCGTGACCTTTCTTCAACTGGTCCATCCCAATGCGGCATAAGTGACCTAAACGTCTATGCCAGAGCTTAAAGCTAGAAACATCGGAATGAGTCTCAAATGCCGACAGCTGTCGAGGTGGATTTACTGTACAGTCTAACGAGTACAGTCCACCACATACAGAACCATGTAAAATGACATCACCTTTACAAGAAAAAACATCAAAATCATAAAAATTACAACCAGTTTTATCAAAAACTACGCTAAAGCCTTTATCTACTGCCTTCTTTACTGAAATAAGATTAGACTTCAGGTTCGGCACGTGCACCACATCCGTTATCTTCTTAACAGTAGTATTTTGACCACTACTAGTAATCGAAATATCTCCAACTCCTTTGCTGGGTAATATATCTCCATTTGCTATGGTAATACTCCCCGTTGAAGAACATCTGATATTTTCCATCCAATCGGCTCTTGACGATAAATGAGCCGATGCACTCGGGTGCATCGGCTCATTTATCGTCGTTATCTATATAGAATTTTTCATGCTCAAAACCGTCATTGACATTCAGTGCGCACAGAGAACTCTTATGATTGACGGGGTTTCTCTTCTTATCCTTTTTAAGTGGACAATCTGGCCGCTTGTGTCCTGGTTCCTTGCAATCATAACATACTATAGGCTTCTTTGGTTTGGACGATGAAGGTTTACAGTGGTTCATTTGTGTTCGAAAAGCAGTATCAGAGTTATCTAAAGATGGCTTATTTAGTTCATTCAGTAACTTTGTCTTAATAAGGTCGACTGTAATATTAATATTGGAATTTTCCAAAGCCATTACTAATGGTGCGTACTGAGGACTTAAGCCTCCTAGAAGAATTGCAGCGATTGAAGCATCTTCTATTATTTTGCCTATGTCGGCTAAATCTTGCACAGTTGACATAACAGCATTTATGTACTTCTCTATATTGGAGTCAAAATCGTCAAGACAGTACCTGTACAGTTTCCGCTCGAGGCTTATGCGTCGCCCTAAACCTTTGTCCTCGTACGCAGACGACAGGGCATCCCAGGCCTCCTTGGCTGTCTTACATGACCTTACATGAGTGATTGCCATACCATCTACTGTGAGACATATTTTCGATAACGCCTTTTGATCGTTACGTAACTTCTTCTCAGCACTGATATCGTTACCTGCAGGGTATCCGACGATGGTCTCCCATAATTCTTCATGAATAAGGTACATACGAATTTTGAATTTCCAAGATGAATATCCCTCTCTGTTTATAAGTGGTTTTATTGCACAGTCAAGTGCAAAAATAAGTATCGAAATAATCCGTTCATAAATATGTTACGACGTTCTTATTACACAGAATTAGAGTGCACTGGGACATATTTTTGAACGTTTTTGTATACCCCTTATTTTGTCTTCGACTGCACCAAGAGAATTGTTTGACATAATTAAGAGTACAGCTGTTTATTGTCACAACAAAGAAAAAATGAAAAATACGTAAACAATTAAATTTTCACGGATTTTCATAAAACATACACGCACACGTTGGAAAAACTTGCCGATTCGCTTCTAATACGCAAAAATGCAGTTTTAAACGTATAAATCCAATTAAAAATAAGAATTCGTGCTGATAACGTATGTTGTTATTGACTTTGTTTATTGAAGTGACAATACATCATAAAGAATACAATATGTAGAAGAAATACAAATTCAAATTTTGATTAGCCAGTAAGTAAGTAATATACAACAAATCTGAATCGCGTGTCAGTTCCATAGAATAAATGTTAAAAATTTACATACCGAACCTAAACTGAATCGTAGAGATCGTGGTAGCCCCCAGATTATAATTGGCTATGTAAAGTTATGAATATTATATTTTTCTCTAATAGCCGTCGTCTTAAGGTTCAAGAAAATGCGGCTCTTTTATTTTAATTACCTATACTTTGTTAACAATCTTTTTTTAAGTGATTGAGATGAACAGAGTCTAATGCTTTCGTCCGCCACAAATACAATGAAATAGAAAAAAAATCGAATGAATGACACGAGTGACATTGAGTTTTACCAATTTTTTTTCTATTGTACTGATTGCGAACGAAAGCATTAGGCTCTGTTCATCCATCATCATCATCATTATCATCATATCAGCCGAAAGACGTCCACTGCTGAACATAGGCCTCCCCTAGATAGTGGCAGTGGGCGGGGCACATTGCGCGTAGAACCGATGGCCGTTGGGGCGGGAAGGTTCTTGACTGGCGGCCACGTACCGGAAGGCGTAGCGTGGGTAGGCCCCAACAAGGTGGACTGATGACCTGGTGAAGGTCGCAAGAGTCCGCTGGATGCAGGTGGCGCAGGACCAGTCATTGTGGCAATCTTTGGGGGAGGCCTATGTTCAGCAGTGGACGTCTTTCGGCTGGTATGATGATGATGATGATGATGATACATTAAATTTTTATTAAGTGAGTGAGATGATGTTTTTTTCTGGCGGACGAAAGCATTAGGCTCAGTTAATCCGTAAAATTGCACAAATGTCATCTCACTCATTAAAAAAAAGATTTTTTACAAATTTAAATAAGAAATAAAAATAAAAGAGCCGTTCTCTTGAACCTTATGTCATTATAATAATCTTTGAACTCACTAGGTGCAATCTACGATGGTGCCAAAAGGCATGCTCCGCGAGTGGGCGGCGGCGACCTTCGCCGCGCCCACCGACTACTGGACGTTCAGGAAGATGCTCACTCTTCAGCTCTCGCTCGCGGGCTTCGCCGAGTACGTGCTGCACCTCACGCGGCTCAACCCCGACATGATGTACGTGCATCAGGACTCTGGGCTGCTCAACGTCTCATACTTCAAGTTTGATGTTGACGACACTACAGGTATGAACTTATATTAGGTGCATTCCACGAGAATGTCGGGTATGTGACGCCGTTCTTCGCGTACATCTAAGAAAGTTACGAATAAAATCTTTGGTGTATCTTCATTTTATAACTGGGTGTTTGTATTTATAGAGAATTTTCGCACTTTCTATATTATATTTCTAAAGGTGCGTTCAAACTAAAAGAGCATTCGCTGTTCTAACCTCCCACTCTACGAAATTCGATCGTTACACAAAACGTGATTGGTTGATTTCGTAGAGCGGGGTATAGAACAGCGAATGCTCTTTTGGTCTGCACGCACCTTAAGAAAGTTACGAATACAATTTTTGGTCTAAAATCTAAATTTTATAGCTGGGTGTTTGTATTTATAGAGAATTTTCGCACTTTCCATATATTTCTAAGGTAGCTCACGAACCGTCACGTTCCCGACAAAGTTCACTTTTTCGAGGAATGCACCCCGTTATGCACTGACACTGAGCTTGCAAACCTTGTAACTATATTTGTAATGTGTGTGTGATTGTATGTGTATAGATAAATCATAGAGAACTTGGAATCGGATTTTGTACTGCTGTCATAACGAAAAAGTGCACATCTAACAGGCATCTTTTTCCTGATCCCGAATTATAAGCATTTTCGAAAATTACTCTAGTTTGCCCTTTTTCACAACAGTATAATAATTGTGATACTAAAACGAACACTTATAAAGTGGACCTTACGTCTTTGCTATTAAGTTTACTATCAGTCAAACAATGACCGTTGAGGAAGCAAGACAACACAAACATAAAATAGCTGTGATGTTGTAAACACACATTACTCCTACTCATATTTATGCGGTTCCATGGTCTCCGTCAATTTCCTTTAGTACCGTTTGGCAGCCAAAGTTTCGTAACCAGCTTCGAAATGGGAAGAAAATCGCTATAGGTAACTGGCTTTAAATCGGAACTCTTTACCGATTTGTAACCAGGTTTGTACCAAATCCGGCTACGAGATGGGGAAGTTATTCCCATTCCATAACTTTCCCATCTCTCATTCAGCTGGCTACCAGGCGGGAAACCATATTTCCCATTTGGCAGCCACCTCCCAAATCTGCGTACCAAACGGTACTAAAGGGTCAATTTTGTCTTTAGTTTGGTAAAGTATCGTTACTTACGTTGAGTAAGTTGCGAGCTTAGCCGACATCGACAGTTTGTAGCATGGGTGTGTTTATGTTTAAGCCTTGAGTCTGCGTGAACGGATTCTAATTAGTTTTCTGCTAATGGCGTCGTTTTACGATATGCTTAGGAATTTCATGATCTGGTGGATGCTACGATCGACCTTCTTTAAATTCGACTAAAGCATGTAAAACCAAAGTTTGAATTTCAAAAAAAAAAAACTGGAAGTTATATCTAATGTTCTGTTATTCAGTAACAAATTTTACATAGGCAGCAGTGGAGTAGACTTGCAAGTTATTAAACCTTAATGAATTATGATTGATTTATTTATTGTTCTTACTTTTTCCATACTCATTATATCATTTCATATTATTTCTTCTTCAAATAACAACGAAATTGAAACATTTAATGGTTATGGATAATAAATAAATACATAAAATAAGATTGCAGTTCAGTAGTGATACATACTTCTAAAGAGTTACTATATAAAACAAAAAACCATAACCTTAGTTGATAATGATAACTACTGTGATACTTTACTCTGTATTCTACTATCGATACTGTAAATTAAAATATATGAATAATTTATTATTTCATTTATATTATAAAAAAACACTTAACATAGACTCCATTGATGTCTATGTGCAATAAAAAAATATACTAGGCAATAGTTAAGTTTTTATAAATAGGTATTGAATAGGTGTGATAAATTAATTATTAACATTGCATGTTTCCTTTTTAACAGGTAATATCACTTTTTACACTTGCTTGTAAATGGATATAAAGCATGCAAACTGATGGATTGTATAGGCCTAACTTCAGCTTACGGTTTATGCTTTATTATTTTTCCGGCTTTGGGTTACTAAATACTTTTCTCTTTACCTAGTACACTGCTATGGTAATATGAAACTGTGTTACCATCCACCATGTTTGTATCACAGAACCTTTTAGCATACTCCATAATGGCATTGTCCTCTATAAAGTGATCTATCTAAACATGACACAAGTTAGTTTGGTACAGCATGTAAGTTAAATTTAAAATATCCTCATAACATTTTAATCCTGGTGCATGTAATTTTGAAAATTTTAATTTAAAAGATTTGCTTCTTTCACTGTTTACTATCTTTGTTGATTGGGCAAAGAACTAAGTCTGTACAAATGCGCAGGGGAACTAGACGGGAACCGGCCCGTGCCGTTCCGACTGACGCCGAATATCTCCGAACTGCTAACGACTATCGGCATCACGGGACCTCTGACGGCCTCCGCTATCTCCGTCGCGCGCTGCCTCGTCACACCGAATTTCAAGGTAATTACATTTATTATTTTATTTAGCTGTCGATTAATATGGCTCATGGCACATATGCCACTTAGAACGTTGTATCTTGAATTAGCGGGAGTGCCCAAAAATAAGTTTGTGTTGCATACAAATAATTTCTAGACTGATAGGGATTGGAAGGAGTTATCTTTTCAGTGCTCTTTATGTAAACGTCTATGCTACGCCTGATAAAATTTAATGATATGTGTCAATGTGTTCCATTCTGACGTTAATCTTTCAGATACAATCGATCCTTCGCACCATATTGCGAGACGAGATGGTGACGGGTTACAGAAAGCGTTTGGAAGACAAGACTGGCCTCGCCGCCGCCGCCGGAACCTCCGCCGAGAACAAACCCATGGAAATGGACAACGAGACCATCATCAACATGGTCACTAAGGCTGTGACGGCTATAACTAGCCGTCTGACCTTCTTGGCCCAGTTCGATGGCCCGGACAGCAAGGTGGCCACCCTAGTCACCGCTGCCAACAGTCACGACAACCTATGCCGCATGGACCCGGCCTGGCATCCGTGGCTGTAAATTAAACATTTTTGGTCCTTCGAGCCGGATTGCGTAAAATTAATTGGTTGTACACAATCTTGTTATTTGAATTGTGTTAGGCAATAAACTTGTGATAACGTAATTTGGTTTTCGGGCCGAATGAATCCCTGTAGATTGAATAAAATCAGTTGATTTTACCCTTTCATTATGTTTAGTCTTCTAAAAACAAGTACAATGTATTAGGTATAGATATAATTGTGTTTAAGATTTTGCTATGTTTACTTGGTTAAGTAAAAATTCTTGTCAGAGTCATTGGAAACTCTACTGCGTATATGTTATCGTCATTATGTTTATACAAGTTTAAAAACCAATTAGTTAGTCTTTTTGGATTAGTTTTCTTATTGTAATAATAAGGGTCTCATTTAGAAGTAAGTTATACCAACGAATTAGTACTCATAAACGAATAAAGCTGACTAATTCATATGGTAACATATAACAGACTGCATATGACATTAAAACTGATGAGAAACTTCTCTTGAATTCAAGAGCAATAAAATATAAATAATTATGTGAAGTTTTATTTTCCGATCCTTTTTGTACCACGCATAGGTACTGCAATCCAATTTATTAGAGGATATGAATAATCAGCAACGAAAAACGAGTTTAATTAAAACCGGATCTGCATGGCTGGAGCCGCATACTTTATCGTGAACTTATTTGTGGTTATACTTTATACATGGCTCTAGCTAGTGAAGATATCTTTCATAAACTTGTTATAGACCTATAATAAAAAAAATCTAACTTGTTTTTAAATCTACAAGATCTATTCTGTTAGCACGGTTACTCTCAAATCTTCATATAATTCGATAGGTGAAGGTGTGACGTGATTTGAAACAAAGTTAGTCAAAACACAAGTAGTACATAGTTAAAAGTGTAACGTCTTTTGGTATTTAAAAAAGACGACAAACTACAAATTTCTGTTCGATCAACAATACGCAGTCGTATTATGTGCGTATTTAAATTTGCCGCATTTTTCTTCTACCAAAAATTACTGGGCAGACTACCATATACAGTGTGTAAATCTAATACGGGCGAACAATTAAACTAGGCATGGGATTCATTAGTGTGATCATGGATTACAAGGTTTTTCAAAATTACTCTTAATTATGACTCCACAGAATTTTCTTAAGATTATCGGAGCAGCAATGTAGGTATAGGTACGAACATTTGTTATTGACGTTATTGTTGATATGGCAGTTATGTCATCTGCTTTTGAAATTAGCTGTCAACGAGTGTTTAACTCGCGTATCTTGCTCTACATTGCGCGCCGAATTATTTTGTATGGAAAATTTTGTTGCTCTTATTTTAAGTAAAAGTTATTTGAATGTACTTATTATGTCGTAAACTAATACCCATTAAGAGCTTCGCCCGTATTAGACTTACACCCTGTATAGTTTGTATGACTAACTTTCGGAACACCAATTGACGGGATCGTAATTTTTCTTTTGATTAAGGCCTTTTTACTATGCATTTTTATGCAATCGACTCTTATATGTATTTTTTTAATAATGGACTAATGGAGAGATTGACGACATGATATAATAACCTGTCGTTATGACCTCTGACTGACGTAGGTTTTGGCGTTGCAAGCCCAACTCAAACCCACAACTCCAATGTATGCTTCGAACGAAATAGGACATTGTCGTCGGCATAAGTTAATAGCAATGACAGCTGTTCTCTGCTAAACCCATCACGTCTGGCAGTACTTAGTAAGAACAATTGACTTCCGTTGCGCTGTCACGGCTATGAATGAAACAAAATTACAATGCTTTTTATAATCGATTATTTACCAAATTTGAAGGCAGCTCGATATGTATCAAGTTCAATCTACCGAATATGTTATGTTACATAAAACTAGTATTTTCATTTTGCATAATTTTATAGAGCCACAGCAAAAGAACTGCCATGCATCCTACATTACGGTCGTCATCACCATCAGATATATCTCACACACATCTGGGGATTATTTCTCAAAAACTTGTAACTTATAACAAGCGGAAGGCCTTATCTTATTAACGGTGCTAAAAAGAGACTTCCACTTGTATTACAAGTTACAAGCTTTTAAGAAACGGGCCCAAGAGCATGCCTCTATTGTCATGACGTTAGAGTGTACCTATGTTCTGATAAGTTTGAGCATCGTAGCCGCTCCCATATATCTGATGCCGACAGTAGGTTCTACATCTGTTTAAAAGTGAATGAGGTGACGATACTATAACAGGACTTGAATAAAATATCAAGGCTAAGGTTTTGGCTTCAAGGCATTGTTAGAAGAGACCATTAGATCAGTGAAGGAAATATACTAAATACAGCTTTTACGTATACAATGAACTTGGCTTAAATAATTTAATAGAATCCGCATTAATACCCTAGTACGTGATTGTAGATTTTAGTAGTAATTACGGGAAAAATGAAACTTAGTATTTGTGCACTATGGTACTAATTACTATTTACCGCAATTGGTTTCGTTGTGTGCAGGGTATACTACCTATATTTCGAATGATAAACGGCAACATACTCAGCACATGAATGAGTTATTGGTTGCATGTGCAAGTGACAGCAATGCAAGTACTTGCATAGGTGAAAGTACCCACGGCAAGTGCACTAACGAGCCCCCACCAGTCGGTGCATTCGCTAATCTCGCTCAATCACTGGAGACGTTTGATTTAATCGCACCAACAATGGGTAAGAAAGTGCAGCAATTGTGCGACGGCCAGGAAACAGCCTGCCAAGGTACTGGCAATCTTCTTTCCACGGCGGTAAACATCTTTAACAAATGGGTTTGATTGATACAATGAGAAAGTGTATTTCTTCCAGTCAAGTACTGAACTCATCGAAGGAATTGGCGACCTATAATTTTCAACAGACTAAGAATTAACGAATAAATTGAATATGCCTGTATGGCAACTTTTGCATAAGTGTTATGTTTTTTCTTCAAAACTTTGTAATTGCGACGTTTCTCAGTTTAATTAAAATTGATACTGCAAGTTCCCAGAAATTGGCTGCGTAGTTCATTGTTGTCATTAGTTATCGAGGAGTTGATAAGGTGTTCGATGGATACAGTGGATTCTTCCAAGACCACGAGAATAGTTGCTACGCCGGAGTCTCGACAGCCACGTCGTTGTCGGCGCGGCGCGCCGGCCAATATAGCGCGCGACACCGCCCGCCCGCCGCCCCCGCTGCCGCCGCGGCCCAGTCCCGTCCGCGCCGTCGAGCCGCGCGCTAGTGTAACTCGATCATCCCTGTTCGCACTGCAAGTCTGACCACTGTAACCGACCGTTTATGACATTCGACAACCCCGCCCTGTGTCAGTGCATTTTCCCGAGACGCATTGCGTTTCGAACACGAGAGAGCGCTGCTCCAAACCGAACCGTGGTGGGATTTGTGGCTGCGTTTATTTATGTTGTCGTTTTGGTGTGGTGAATATTGTGTTATACGGACGAAAACCGTATTATCTGTGCTATAGTTTGTGGATATTTTTAACAATCGGTGGCATATTCACGAAGGTGAGTAAAACTTGTTTACTTCATCCCGACATATCGAAAATTTGCCGCGACGTGGCAAGCGAATCGTATCCAAACTATATTGAAGCGCAAGGTAACTTGCGCATAATAAACAATCGGTAACTAATATAATAAACCTGCCCGATTCACTAATTTTTCTTACGGTCGTTTAGCCTTTCGTCTTCTGAGATTTATCAAAAGAACAGTTTCTCGTCCGTAGTTGTTGTACACATTATGACGTCATCTAATCAATTGATTGACACGGAGAGTATAAGGGTCTAAAATACCAGTTTTCGATTGGAGTATTATGCTGATTAGATTCTTATTAGATTCGGTCCTATCCCACTATCCCATATGGTGGCCGGAAGCGAGTGGATAAGAAAACATGGAGGAGAGAGGCGGCGTCGGCGCGGGGCGGTGCGCGGCCGGCGACCGCATTCCATATGGAATGCCGGATTAAACGCAATGTCAGTGTGACGGGGTTCACCGCGGGCCGCGCCATGCACTGCCCGTTGCAAATTCACAACAATGTAACCTGAGAGAAGGATTACACAGGCTTCTGTAGGGACACATTCATGTTAGGTACCTTTTTTTAAACACTTACGTGCGCAATCTCCTACTCATTAAAAAGTGACAAGCTTATATATTTAATATTTTCCACACAGTTTTAGTGGCCACCTGTTGTTGCAATGTGAATCCTTGTTTCTAATGATAAATTGCTTTCCATGGCGTAGGGTAGGTACGCTTCGTTTAGTTTACAATAGAGTATGATTCATTGTGTTTTATTGTTTTTTATTCATGCAAATTTTTGTTTTTATGATTCTTTCGACTAAAAATTCTAATCATAAGCTGTAAATTTAACAGTAGCTATCAATTTAAATCCATAAGGAATACAAAAAACAAGTCGTCGCCCAATGGTAATGAAAATGGGTGGGTAGTTACATAAAATAAAGAAATCAGTAATTCAATTGCATAGATACCGTGTGCTTTGCAAATAAGTACCTGTAAGAATTTTTTATTTCAAAAAAACATGATTTTACCCTTAAGCTACGACTTTCATCCATCGTTTATGAAAAATTAAACAAAATGCTAATTTGCAACTTCATGTTGATAGTTTCTACAATAACATTCTTGAAAAGGAAATCGGTTGTCCACAACGAGAAGATACCTGCCCTATTGCGTCGTTTTGCTCAGACAAGCCAGGGGCCTCGAAAATTCACTGCAGTCGACGATTATCTTATTATGGTCCTTACCAATACAGTTCGGCCCAGAAGGATCTTTTGTATGTCTATTAAAGTGCTTACTACTCGTATATTAGTCTGAGGTACGATAAATCATTTCTACCCTCATCTGTTACAGTGTTAATTGTTTTAGATGAGGACTGCATGTCAGATATTGGTACTACATTTATATTCCTATTGTACCTACATGGTTTGCAATGAAATTAGGCTTAGCTCGATCAGTAACAAATTGGGGTCGAGGGGAGTGAACAAGTAGAACTACCTTACACATATTAAAATAATATTTGCAATGGTAAACTTAACAAGTTTATTTACCTGTAGGAAAAAAAAAATTGTTGTTATAGTCCGTACTACAAGTATTATGTTGTACAAAATTTATGAGTGGGGATTCCCATTCTGCAACAAATTTCCAGATGTTGTCTCCAAAAACCCCATCCACGGAAAACCCGGGCGGGGTTTTTGTCGTAGGATCTACGACGATAAAAAGAAGCATCATCGGAGGAAGGGGAACTTACCTTCAATTGTGATAACGATACTTTTTCTTTTTGCATCCCATAAAATAGGTAGTATAACATTATTTAGGAGCTTTGGTACTTAATCTATTTAATTCGTACCTATAAAGCAAGCCAATTTCGTCGGTATATTTATTGACAAAGTGGGACATTTTTCGTAAAATGCTAAAAAAATCCGGTGACCAGTCTTGCAAAAAATAGTTTTTAAAACTTACCTCTTTGCTTTTGATCGTTCATTGCAACCGTGGTCCCAAAACCCAGAAATTACGTGTTATAAAGACAAGGAGGAAA
This sequence comes from Thaumatotibia leucotreta, assembly GCA_025490895.1. Classification (NCBI taxonomy): domain Eukaryota; kingdom Metazoa; phylum Arthropoda; class Insecta; order Lepidoptera; family Tortricidae; genus Thaumatotibia; species Thaumatotibia leucotreta. The sequence continues at coordinate 12,127 of JALPQI010003068.1, forward strand.
AGCTGACATCGACAGTGTTGATAAACATCTTCTAGATGTGCGAATAATACCAATAATACCAATTTCTAAAGCCAACATACCCAACAGTTCACCCTGGTACATGACCATTTACAGTATGTATTGGTCTCATTAGAAAATTCAAATGTACCCACATTTTTTTATTACATAAATATTTATTTGTTATTTATGCTCAGAATTATGAGCTCGTAAGGGCAAGAGGTGTGTCAAAAATCCCAAACATTTTTCACCTACTTACCTAAATAGTCTTAGAAAAATGGACACGCAGCGGAAGAAATATTAGATACTTTTACGCCTAGAATGGTCGTGGTTACGAGTAGGAATAACGTTAAAATACCCAAAGGAAAAAACCCGCCCCGTGTCTTTTAGCGTACGATAACTGAACCAATTTGATTTAACTTTCACGATTGTCACTCACATTTTAACAACAAACGGGTCTTAACTTTATCGCGTAAACTTACGTTTTAATATTAGTCTGACGTTTCGGGCATGCATGACGTTCAACCCGTGGTCGCAGTCCTATCTTATTACTTCAATGTCTAATTTATGTTTTTTCTGGACCAAGTTGCCCGCTACCTCAGCAATTTGTAATCGTCAAAGATTTTGTTTATATCCAGTTGCCTCGTTGCATTCAGTGTTTTGAATCTTTTAGTTTCTCTTTTTTTATTGATTTGTACGAAGTCTTTTACTACCTATCGAGCAAGAGCACTTATTTCGACTAAGGGCTGATTTTTCAATCGCCAGATAAACATATTCGTTAGTTAAAATTATCTATAACTATCCTTTTCTAAAGTCATGTCAAAACAGGATAGAGCTAGCGTTTATCTGACAGATACTGTTAACTGGCAATTGAAAAATCAGTCCTAAGTGTACCAATAATACTTAAGAAATAACACGTTTTTGTTTGTGCACAAAGTCCCAAATGAGTTGTTGATTCTTGAAAAAGACTAGCTTTTATTTTTTTGGAACATTCTTATTGCGACGCTTAACAATAATCTACAGGTCTCAATAATCTACGCGCGCCACGTAAGCAATGTGCCATCGAGTATGTAATTTCCTACGCTACAACGCGCACGTGCAAATGCTGCACACGCATCAGGTGTGGCTTGGCCTTTACCTCTCTCTTCCTAAGACCACTTCTGGTCGAATGGTACTCATTGGTAAAGTAAGTCGAGAATGTATTATTTTATTGATACAATTCCATACAAAACGAGTTAAAAATAATAAAAAACTAGATAACTAAGTCTGTTCGCCTGTTGTGTACCTAATGTACCTATATGTATAATCGTCTGTTTTAACCATGTTTTTATTTTTTGTTAAAGTGTGCAATAAAGAGTATTCTATCTAAGACTATTTACGTATCGTAAGATTTTAATCCGTGGCTTATTTAGGTATTCACGAAGGGTGTACGTTTTGTGTGCACTCATTTCGGACGTCAAGGACTAAAATCAGATAAGCTAGTGCTTTTATTCTGTACAGCTATCAGTTTACATGATATCGATAGAAAGGTGTCGCTCTTATAGTCCTGTGTTGTAATCGTGATCAACGATAAATAGGATATTATATCACAAATATTCAGCTCAAACTATTTTATGAGTGTTAAACACTATTGTTATAATGAATGTAACACTAATATATGAATCGTCTAATATTTATAGTTAATCATAAAACTCCTTGGGGCTTTAACTATTGTTTGGTAGGGGCTCCTGGTTCAATTTAAGATACACGACTTTACGTCTACTATTCGTTAAAGTACTTCACTTCTAAAAAGTATGCTTTGCTGTATTTAAGTATCACACAATTTTATGAATTTTTCCGTATCTGTAATCCGTTTTAATATCCTTTACCTCTGTAAATATAAGTGTAGAATGTTTGGTTGATATGATTTTGTACGATAATAACAATGTACGTGTTGAGTAGTATTAATTACAGCATTAAAGATGCATTTCCTGATGGCCACATACTACTTACTTAGTACCGCGTGAAGTATTTGTGAATCGATAGTGCGTCCCACATTTCGAAACTCGACCGCGGCCGTTTCCGTCTCGCAGCCACGTTTATTATGATGATGATAATGTTTCGGGCATTGCCGTCCTAATGTTATAATCACACAAGTTATCATTGCTTAGGCATATTCTTACTAAAACTTTTTATCTAACTAGATCCGGGTGCTAGGTCAAACTTACACAATCTGTGCGACCTTTGTCTTTAAGATATTCCTCTTTGTGTTCTCAGAAATGGAATCGTATCTCAATGTTTATTTCACTGTTTCTCGTAATAATGTTGTTATTATGTTTCTTCTACTTAGCGAAAGAGGTCACCGATTAAAGAATGTGTGTAGTGCTAATATACCGCAGCGTATTGGCGCACTTACCGAACAGGTGTGATGAAAACAAATTTTACCTTGTTAGTTCATGAAAGACGTATGTGAATTATCATAGATAAACTGTATTAAGGATTTAATGTCAGTAAATAATATATATTGTACCCTCATTTTATGGCCCTCACTCAGATTTTAGCGAGAAACAGGATTTAATCCCATAAACGTGCGTTTAATTCTGACGTTTGGAGCACGACGTTACGTTACACCTGCGGTCGCAGGCAGACTCTGCTTCAGATGAGTCTACCCGTCTATGTTCAATCCTGTTAAAATATAAGTGATAATCGTGAAAGTTAACACCAATATGCCCTGACTCAGTCACTCAGGTAACCGGTAATAGTACATTACGACACAAGTGCGAAAAACATGAAATTCAAAACGAGTGGTGATGTTTTAAAACACGACCGAAGGGAGTCTTTTAAATCGACACGAGTTAAGAATTTTCTTTTTGCACGTGTCTTGTACGACCGTGTTTTGAACCCGACGTAAAATGAGCCACTTCTCGCACTAACGCGTAAAAAGGCACCATCTGTACTAAAAAATACGTTTAAGTAACACATTGCCAGTATTTAGAGATGGAGTACTATCAATAGCGATGAGCTGTCGTTACATATTGAATCACATTCACTTACCGGCTGTATCTATCTAGAGCTAGGTACGAACCTAGGTATCTACACTTAGATAGGGATGCAAGTTGCTTAAATCATTTGCATCAGTTTTGTTTCTTGATGACGTCAAACCAGGTAAGGCAGGTATATTCACTGAATTGGGTAATTTTGTGAGTTCATTTTAATCGTTTACAGGGCATTAACAGTTTTAGTTGGAATTTTCCTCATTCTGCCTCAACTGGCAAAACTGATAAACAAAGGACAAGTCAGAACTGTATAACCCGATATTTACTGCATTTCCATACAGCCATTATTCCACACAGCTATGATATATACTTATTACACAAGTTATCTTCGTTACATTGAAGTATTTTTTAATACTTGCGGATATTTAAGAAATTCTTTTGATAAAAGTGTTTCGAGATGATTACTTCTGTAAGTTTGCTAATAGACATTGCGTTAGACATTTTGTAAAGCGAATGACGAGATGCTCGTCTGTTCTAGTGATGAAATCTTAAAGAGATATAATCGCATTCCGCGGTGAGCCTCCCCTCTTTCTTGCGGCGTCTATTGCACGCCGCCGCCGCGCGGGCGAGAGGTTCTTTAAGTGGGTTTTGCACTTACCTTCACTGAGGTGCTGATGCGGGATCCTCGACTGATTTTGCACTTTATCAATTACAGTACACATGACCCATTACACCAACAGGTCGCACGTATATGTTTCTAACATTACGCTTTTACTCGGAATATGATTAGGTTTCTTGCGTCGGTTAACAGTGTTCGAATTAGTCTCGGTACATTTGAGTGATTTGGGCGGTAATAGGGCGGTAGATGAAGCAGCTATCGAGCATAGCGGGGTAACGGTTCCCTCGTATTTGCAGAGGCACTGCTGAGCCGTGTGTGCGTGCGCCACTCACGCCCAAACACAGACGCAAGCGCTCACGCCATAGCTCGGCCGTTGAACCGAATGCTCGAGGAATTTCTCCAGAGCTCGCTCCGTTTGTAGACGAAGATGGAAATTATGGCTGTTGGAGGGGTGTCTGTCAGTCAGGCCTGAGGATGAGTTAACGCCTAGAGCGATGTTGCGGTCCCGGACGAATGCTCCTGCTCGAAATTATTATGCTTCTAACTTATTTTGTAATTAAGTTCGAGAGTAGGTATTTGTAGATAGTGATTTGTCGCAGGCACGTGTGCGAATGTTCTCGCAATCGCCCGCATACCAGTCCAGGGCGCGGACTAATGTTTCAAATCGCCGATAAATTTGTCGTGCTATATCGACTTCATTTAATATATAATCACTATCGGTTTTAGGTCTTTATTATCACAAATACATAAATAATGAGTCACCAGTACATCGATGTAGATCAATGCTGTTATCTCATGTTGGTGCACGGTTGATGTGTTTGTTGTGTTTCGAGAGGATACTCGTACCTACCTACCGTAATATCAAGTCAATGTTTTGCCCGGTTATGTTAGTCATGTCTGTTTAAAAACTAGCATTACACGTATTGTATACAAATGTAATTTATTTTATTACCAGAATGCAGTTTTATACTCAGCATAAGGTTAATACAGATAAGTAATTTGTCCCCTTGTCAATGTCATAAATTAACATACTATTTATTTATTTGTGCAAAAAATATATATACACGATTACACGACTTTAAATATTAAGGCAATAAAGTCCCGTAAACATATTATGCACTTTAACCATATTAAATTTTTGACGTCGACTGTATTTTAGGGCTATAATATTTAAAAATGTACATTTTTTCAGCCTGGCCTATTAGTTTTAGTAATAAAAGATTGCGTCACTTAGCGTTCACTTTCAGAGTTTCGACACTGCGCATGAGCTGCATGCACGTTGCACAAACATCCGGCTCGAAGGACCAGCGAAGTTTGAAGATAACAATCGGTGCTTTTCAAGGGTTTAAAGTGACAAACTATAATAAATCTAATTGAATATTGTTTCGTGCAAATCTTGCGTCGAATCTTAGAATAGGCGCCCGTTGCTCGTTTGAAGTGGCTGTTCTATTAGGTGTTTATGGTGATTTTGGTGATAAGAGGCTGGCTGTTTCGAATTACGTATTTATTTGTGATACCCTTAGTTAGGTGGCGGTGGTGCAGTGGCCGGTGGCGAGTGAACGCGGCGACCTTGGGCCTGCGCCGGCGCGGACGTTCGTTGAACGCACCCCGCACCCCGCCGCGCCCGCGCCCCAATACCCACCTCAACTCGTTTGCGTCTCGATAATTCTTAATTGAAATAGAAATAACCGCATTTTCTTAACATTATCAAGGTGATTCAAATGTTCGTGTTATTTATACCTTAACACTGTTACCGGATTTTTCATACACATTAAAGAGAAAAAGAGATCATTTATCTTTGTAGGTATATTACACCACACATCCACATGCGGAAATTCATAGATAATTAACTACGGACTTAGCAGTGTTTCAATACTTTCAATCTTTCCAGTAAAAATAGTTTGCTGGAAATTTGAATTTTATTGTTTGTTTAATGGTTCTCGATAAATATCGTTGTTGTATAAAATAACTGCTGACGGATAGGTATCGACAACTTATAATTACTGATGATAGTTTTGTTATTTATTCACGCTATCGATACGTGGGCGGCGAATGTTTAATGATACGCATGGCGGGCTCAGTCTTTAAAAGTATCGTCTTTCCCATTGCGGAAATTCATTAAAACAATGATGTCTAAATAAGGTCGTCCATCGTTGTCTAAACGTGAATCATTTGTATGAATATCGCCAAAACAAGCGAGTGTCGAATGCTCGAATGCTGCATTATTTTTGCCATAGTGGGTACCTGAGGCCCGCCGGGCGGCCGGCGCCACCGCGAGCAATGACTCCTGACGCCCCACGTAATAAACATTTTAATATACAATTTGAAAGAATTATATATCATTCAATTCGCTATGCAAGATCACATCTTCATCGTCTATTTATCCGGCTACTCGACTCGAGTATCCACCCGAATCCGACCCATCAGAATTAAACATGACGTCATTCCCACGCAAAGATTGGCATTATGATATGTTCGATTATTTATTGTTATTTGTTTATCTGAGGTTACCTTTCCTTAGAAACATGTTGCATACAAACCAGATGCGTTAAGGATTTTCCTTGTTGGCCGGTAACACGGCAACACGTACATTATTAATGGCGAGGTATCTCTAGCTCGCAAGCGATACGTGCCGTGCTGTTTGCGGTTATTTTTATCTTCGTTATTACCACAATATTCAAATGTGTGGCTACAAGACAAATCTAGTTTTGTCATTGGATTAACCATTATCAGCGCCAGACATACGAGGAACAGATCTATCATTCCCAGTCCCACAAGCTTAGATACATTCATATTGTTTTTCTTTGAATTTTGGGGAACAATATGAAGCTATGCCAGTCAGTGTACGAGTACTGTCGGTTAGAACGGTGCTGACTGACGCGTATTGAAACTGACATATTTTCGGTCCAGATTTAAGTATACATTTATATTTGTATATACTATGTTCCTGGTAGTTACATTTATCTTTTTTGCACTGAAATACCAAGAAGTCACAAGTGAGGAGTGTCAGGACTGTCAGGAGTAGGTAAATATTAATACTAACCTATGTACAAGTATTCATAATCATTATATGTTCACAATTCACGATATTCTTTTGCATATGTATTCGAGAGAATTTCCTTGACTTCTGGTTTCCAAAAGTCAAGGAAATTCATAGGATACGCATTATCGTATTGGTTTAATTATATAACTACTTAATTTTTGTCATGATATTGATGATTCATTTTAAACAGACGACAGAGCGCAGATGTTAAACCCGTTTGTAGTGTAGAACTAAGAGCAAACATTTTCAGATAACAGCTTTACAACATTGTTGTTTCATCGCATATCTTGATTATGTACTATTATATTTTCATGGATTTATTAGCTATTAGAATTCTTCTATCTGGAATAAAATACTAGTAAGATTTATAGGAACATATAAAATATTGTAGGTATATTGTTTGATTAATTCATTTCAAAGTTGGCAATAAGAGGGATGCAGGTAACATGTCGTCACGCACGTCAATTAAACTTTCAGAGCAATACAGTTACTATTTCATTCATGCAAAACACACTTCTTTTCTACTCGACCGGCAGACACCATATTGTCACGCAACGCAATCCAACATCGGAGTTTATCCAACAGCACTTTCTCTCTTCGTGGCCGCAATCAAATCTAACAACTTAAATGAAGAGATATCAAGCCTGTTGTCCGGCTGTGCACGAATAGGTGCTTTTATGTAATCACTTGGACCGAATAGTTTGTATATCGATAATCAGTAGTTCTACTGAACCTTTAAAGACTTTCCATTTATAAATGACTCAACCAAAAACGGGATTTTTCGGACCAGCTTAAGTAGTTACGTGACTACTGCATAGGTAGTTAGGTGCTTAAATAAAATAATCGTAAATAAATTTACTCAAACATGCAATGAAATAAAATATTGTCTTTACGTTCCTTAAAATAGTATCGGAAGTATCGCTTTTAGGGCGCACTCACTGGGCTGAAAATGGAATTTCATGACACTTTTCAGGCCTGCAAAGTAACTTTTTTTTTAAATTTCGACAACATCGTCATTATTTTTTTTGTATTTTTTTGCATGTTTGAGAAAAGCACTATACATGCCTCGGCGTGAAAACGGATTCCCGGCCTCGTTACCTATATATATACCAACTTGACCGGAAATCCTCATTTTCCCGGCCTCTGATGTAATGTAATTATTAAACAGAACTGGCTGCTAATTTCAGTTTGAAGTAACTTTATAAGGATATCTTTTACTTTATTATTTTGAGGTTTAGAATCATGAAATCCTGCCGAATTCAAAACAAACAGGGACATGATAATAATAAAAGTAATTTTTTTATGCTTCGCGGTCAATACCGGAACATATTTTCAGGCGAGTTTACAAAATACGAGTAAGCGCTTCTATCGTGGCCTATTTCTTTATCAGCGTTTTCACGACCTCGCTCTTGCAAACAATCAACATTACGCAATGCACGGGTGTAATGTACTTACCTACAAGCTTACAAAAGCAAAATATACCTACTAGCCTTTACAATGTCAAACTTGTACGATTTCAATGAGATTTTAGTTTCCTTGTTAGGTGAAGATTTGGAATATTTATTTAAATCGGGCTCCTGAATTGCTTTAATAATTCACATGTCGTTAACTGACTACTTAAATACAATCATTACGCAGTTAAAACTATCTAAATGTAATATTTCAGAAATTCTGCCTCCAAGAGTGACATTTTTACATCAATCGGGAAATCAGTATATACTTACAAGTAATTAGGTAATTTACATCGTTAATAAATAGGAATGTAGTTAAATATCTAAGGATTTGAGGTAGCGCTGTATGCTATAGTTGCCCCGACAGCTTGCCAGGAGTCGAGTCGACGACACTCGTTATCGGAAAAGATAAGCTGGAAGCCGCCAGATTACTCCAACCACTTTCGTTTATCAAATCAAACGATGCCGTTTGCAAACAAGTTTCCCGAGCCCGCGTAGATTGCCTTATTACAAGCCCTGCAAATTTGCAGGACGCACCACCATGACCTCTTTACAGCGTCTAAAATTAACTTTCCCAAGTCTAAAACTAAGTGAAGGGATGGAAATACTGAAAAATCTCTTGTTTGATTTAGATTCACTAGAGAAATGTCTATAGGTACATTATTTCTCAAGCTGGTGGATGTGATTTTCATATCTGTTAAGGACGTAGTTTGATGTCATGTAGCGGATTATGGATTTTCAAAATGTGTGTCCCAATAATGTTTTGAAATATCGTAATATTTGCACAGGTGAATAATTGAACCTTCAAAAAAGAACGTATTCTATTTTTGATTAAGAAAATTGTCTTAACAAGCAGAGTATCTACGGTAAATATTACAATTCAAGTAATATTTTCAACGGGGTATTATTCGGATAAAGAACATATAACAGTTTAAATGGATCATCCAGAAGATCTGGGCCGAATGCTAAACAATCTTTATGTTATGACATTCGTAATGCTCACAGGAACACACAATTGAGAAGTCACCGCCTAATCAATTAATTAGAGACGTCACACGCAGTGCATCGGCACGGCTCCAGGATTTCGAGATGCGACTTGAACGGCGATCAATAAGGGGGCAGTGGGCGCGCCCCCGCCCACGGATTGCTCCTTGCTACTACAGCGTATCCATCATGTTCTGCTACACATACTGTATAATGTCCTAACCTATTACTGATCGGTTCACGGTATGGTTACTCGGGCTGACTTAAAGTGGACATGTGGTATAAACTGTCCAGGTGCAAGCATGATACGACTGATACAAGACACTAAATAAAGAGTATGGGCACCGTTGTTACATTGATTATTGAGTAAAATAATGAGATGCTAAATTGGATATACACTAATAGCCAGATACTTCCTGCGCAGAAATAAGACGGCTGTGTAAAAGTAGATGTTTACAGTACTAGTACCTCGTAGCCACCAAAATATTATGTTTAAATTTTTGTCTTAAATAAACGAAGTATACTTATGTTTATATTTTATTTTCGCAGGTAAATAACCTACCTATGCTGATAAAATGGGTGTGTATTGGAAGCCATCTTGTTGTATGTTAATGTGGGTACAATTGAAATGTCTCGGCTGTTTAAAAAACCTCATTGTTCCCGCGCGCCGGCGCATCATACACCGTTCATGTTTTCCTGTCTCGCACAATGTCGACAAATACGTTACCTCCAGTTGTTTTAATCATCGTGCATTATCTACCGGCGATATGCATTGATTACTTACCTACATAGTTATAAATTCAATTTACATTTTAATCTTTGAAGTGCAGGTATATACCTAATCGGTTAATTTATTACATACCTTAAAGTTCCGTTTTTTGAGTTTAGACACTTAATTGAAAATAAGAGTAATGGCGTAGGTATTCGGAAGAGTAAGTACGGGTACCTTTTTCCTATATTATTCTTTAATTAGTAAACAAGAGATAAATCTGTTTCAGTAGTGATATAAAAACCACTACATATTATGTTGTATTGTGTTGTATCAATTATGTTTCAAACACGCGGGAAAAAGTTATAAGGGATCTTATGGAACTTAGATAAATATACTGTTTTAGTCAGATACCGAATAGAAAGTACTTTCATGAGAGATTCAATCATAAGCACATAATTTAGCCTTTTGATAGATTGTATTAAATTATGGGCATTTTTCCGCAACTCTACATCATAAGTACCTATTTTTCGTCGTCCCTATGCTGGCCCAGTAGGTACTTGTTGGGGACTTCACATACAACCTTGAACACTTTGCAGATGCAGGTTTCCTGACGATGTTTTCCTTCACCGTAAAGCACTTGTGAATATCAAACGATATTTCATGCAAAAGCTTTTTTTAAACTGTGTATGGTGTACGTTTTACTGCTCGACCGCAATGCCAATCTTTTGATAGAAAACGTAACATATAATGTACATAAATTGTGTATTTATGAGTCAAGTTAATCAACTTCATTAATGAGATGCATTTAGTTTTTTTTGTGTTTATTTTATCGTGCAGGAATCGAAGAATATTAAAAATAATGAATCATCCACGTATTAATTAGTTCAGAATACTTATTCATTGCGACTCATAGTGGGCATGTGTAGGCCACGTGTGTGTGACCTATTATCATTTTGATGTACTAGTGTTGACCAACAGCTTAGGATTTCCATAAATGTATAATGCCAAGATAGTTCTTCTTATCAGAAATTATACACATGTAGGTATGTGTACTGATTTAATTTGGGAAACAATCTTACGCAGATTGATCTGGGTACTTATACCCACCAACTAAGAATTTGACATCAGGATCACTTGTTACATGTTGGAATTGGAATTCAGCAGGACTAGATGGCCTTTCTGCAATCGTATGACGATAGGCGATGAGAATGACAGATAAAAGTCGTGTGACTATTTCGATACATTATTATGGTCACGTGACTAATCACGTAAACGATTGCAGAATGGCATCTTGGCTATTATCTACGGCATTTCAACTCCAACAAGGACAAGTGATCCTAAACCTACCAACTTCTTATTAGGTACTAGAATCTTCTCAAAATCGCTTTAAAAAATAATTGACAGCAGCCATATAAACTCTTTTATACAATATTGGTGTTACACATTTTTCGTAAAATCATGATACGAGGCCGGGAGGTAGGTAATAACAATAAGTGTAATAACAGGGTGGAAACGTTCACGGCACGCGTGGGTGGTTTAAGTACATAGGACACATTGTATCGAGCGCCGGCCATTGAATGACTGCGTGACTTGATGAAGATTCGTGAACAATCGCGCTGGTGCAGCGATCGCGTTTTCTAATTTGTAATTCGTGTGTTCTGGAAAAATTTGGAATTGAAAATCAGTGCAATGCTATTTAACACCATTTTTCCGTAGCTGTTAAATTCCTATTTGTTCCAATATCTTGTCGCTTGACATACTTACAGTATGTACACAAAGATTCCAAAAGTCTTCCTTTAACATTATTAATATGTAGCTTAGGTGCGTTATAATCGCATTTTTAATATTTTCTGAACATCAGACTCCAAATTAAAAAAACCTCAGGTACTCCTCTTCTTTTCACAGTGAAAGGTTCCTAAATACCCCTTTGAGGATTTAGTATGGGGAGACGGTATCGCTATAACTTTCCTAACAAAACATTCTGCCAATTTCCGAGGGGGACGAGGTAGCACACATGTAAACGATCTAACTACAAATGCATTTCTTCTTCTCGTTACTACTCACGCACACTTAAACAATACCACAACACTAAGTTAAATTATCACACTAATACAGTAAAATTTCTATGCGGACACAATTTCAAACTATCGACGTAGGTGTAATCGAACCGATTAATATGGCTTTCAAGTGTCTGAAGATTATCGTATCGATATATTTTTCTAAACGTCATAGATTGACGTGCACCTTGGTACTATATATTGTTGTTTTGAGTATTTAAATAAAAGTAAACAGACAATTAGTAACAGTTATTAATTAATCAACCAATTTTAATACAAAACCGCCTGAATGTCTTGCCATTAACCTACTTCAATTGATTATGTTTTCGTTTATCGCGATCTTTGACTACGAAGGCTGTAACTGTAAGGAAAGTCTTGGTCAATCACGTGCATTTCGAAATCCGTAAATCAATTATAATATTAATTAGCGGTTGTGAAAGAAAACAATGTATGTCCATACGAGTGTACATACGAGTATTATTTATTTTGTTGTAGTAAGAAAGTTTTAGTTAACTGGGTTAAAACTCACTGAGGCTTAATTGTGAATACTCGTAAGAATACAATTTGAATACAAGTACGTAGGTACAAGGTGCGTAGGTGCGTATACATACAAGATTTTGCAATAAGGCCGGTGATATTGATATTCCTTAGTGATATTTTAGTAAGTACCTAAATACAATTTATAATATAGGTCCAACTAGCGTTAAGTAGCACTTGTAAAAATGAAGTTATTGAATTCGATAAGACTGTGTTTTTATTTACTTACTGTGAGAACACTAATATACGTAAACACAAGTGTCCGTATCTCGACATTTTATACCTACTCTCGACATTGTGTCATAAAGAGTAACGTTCACATCACTATGTATTTTCGCGCGTAATACGTATTCCAAATAAGCGCAATAAATATTCAACCTTATTGGCTTACATATAAGCTTAACATTAGACCAAGGCAGAGTCTTCTGTCTTACTTGATTCACTAAGTCTGATATTTCCTACAAAATTTAAAGATGGGTAGACCTTATTAACCTTAAATACGAGAATACAATAAATGTCAAACTTTCTCCATCAGTCAAAAATTAAAATATGAATTGTGTGCGATATTTTTGAAACCGATTTTGCTATCGATTCGCTGGTACTTGATTTTCTTGAACAATTTTATGTAATAAAATGTTGTAATATAAACAAATAAAGGCAAGATATGAAATAGTATCGCATATTTTGTATACATGATGTATTTGAACGAGTTTTGAATCCATACATACCACATACAGACATTTTGACGGAGCTTGTTACGGGTACATAACGATTACAAGACTGCGAAGAATCGATTAATGAAATAGTTTTTATAAACAGGTTTGGTCAATGTACAAATTCTTGGCCAAAGTCTTTGGCAGAGGGGAAACGATATGAAGCCGACTCCATTACTAAATCCTCAAAGAAATACCCTGTACAGCTTGTTTACGTTTTTGATTAGGAAACTGAGATGCGCTTTATCATGTTGTTGGTTTGTATTGTAGGTACCTAACTAGGCGACACAGAACAACAATTACGTTGTTATTAATAATGTGTGACTTTTCTAATTTTGATGTCCGTTAACTAGAACAAGAGGGGTCGCATCATAAAGTGTATCTAAACAATATAAATAAACACGCGACCAAAAATTGAGAATTTATTTTAAAACTTTAGCACACTCTTCCTACAGTACTATAGCTACGAACCCTTTTACAATCTCATAGCTAAATAAAGATTGCATTATTAGATAAAATGGTGGAATTAACGTGCATTGTTGCAAGCAAGTAGGCTCGATATTATTGGGCTCATTGCGAGTAGATCGTGACTCGTCGTCGGCGGTCGGCCGCAGACTTCTCTCTCATCGACTCTTTATTTACCATTCTTCGTCATACCATTTCATTTCTTGTTTGGCTGGTGACAAGTTGCTTGTCACCACTTGCAATTAGTATTAACTTCATCAGACTGTCAGTCTTGTTATATGTATTTGTTGTAATGATATTAATATGTAAATTATAGTTAATAAACGATTGCAAAAGATAATTAGTTTAGGTAGTTTAGGTACTCTTCTGTAATGTACATAAATGTATCAAGTCTAGTTCAAATTGTTATTATTTAGATATTCGATATGTGTATGCATGAACTTTTTCCGAGTGAAACGAATTGAATAGTTAATATAGTTATTTCAGTCCATTGACCTTACTTCATAACTACCTCTCTCCACCGCCGATAATAAACAATAGACACTATTTCGTTTCAGCACCTACTTAATCATTGTGGGCAATGTACTCCTAACTAGCGCAACGACTGTCTGCTTTGACTTGAATACATTTTGCATCGTCTGTATTATTAACGACGAGGTCACTCACATCGTCAAGTGTTCGTGTGACTGTCAAAACACGATGCTGCGCTGATGAACGTAACAGCTGAGCATCAGCTGGCGGCTATACAGATAGTCGTATCGGCGGCGGCGCGTTGAGTTCATCGCTCAAACGATCCACAGTGGAGCATAGTGCAGTGCGCACTGTCGGCTATTGAAGCTCCCGGGCTGCGCGGACGCCGTCGTCATCAGACGTGCTCGAGAGCACGACAATTGAGGGGCCACGGCGATTGAAGATCGCTACAACGTTGGCTATTGCGCATAACCTAATGAAAGTATTTTAGAACGGTTTAATCTACTCTGACGGAGTGCAATCAAATACCTTATGTTATTATGTAATCTATTTTTGATACAACGTAAATCGGCAGCGGCACAACCTAGTGAAATAATTAGTATAATTACTTTAAACTAGCATTCATATTAGAGCTTCTCTAGTACCTAATATAAACTGTAATACTGTTGGTTTTGATCCAGTTCATCATGCCACGCGTTTCTTGTGCTGTCTGTAGTTCCAGAAGCTGAATGAATCGTATCGCACATCGAAACCCTAACCGTAGGTATAACTAACCTTGTAACTAAAAAAAAAAACAAGTGTCGAAAATAGGTTATAAGATCTAACAAGGTTTAATAGTCTCAAAAGTTACCTATTTCAAAAAGCTGCTTACGATATTGGTCCTTCGTGTATACAGATGCAGGGTTTCAATTTGATAACTGATTTGTTCGTCCTCGACGTTGAAACGATGATGCGATGAGACCGTGGGAATCTTTATTTTATAGTCCTTTTAGGACCATGTTATGTTAATGATTACGAATACCACAATCTTGCTGTATCTATTAATATCCGTAGGTCTTCTGAAAATAACTAGACATTCAAGTAATATAATTCGGTTCTATCTTATTTTCAAATAAGTCTGTACTCTTAGGTATACTTATATAAAACATATGTAGGCGAAGTGCCTTCATTACGTTCCAAATAGGTAAATGTGGTCGTACGGAGTGTTTATGCTTGGAACATTATGAAATGTCGTAAGGGCACTTGACTATGTCGGTATGCGAGTGACGCATGCGAAAAAGTGAGTAATTAAAAGGTTGACAACGAAGGCCGGCAGTTCCGTGTGGTTTCGCAAGCGCGGCGCGGGCGCAGGCGCGCGGCCGCTCACCTCGCCGTCTACGGGTCACGCGCACCTTCGATTCCTTTCTAATGTACTTTCTATAGCTATCTTAACTACACACCCCACGGTTGCATCTCCTCGTCTTTTCTTCACGCTTCTGCGAGATTCTCAATTTTCATTAGTATCAAGTTTCGCCGCTCTGATCCGAGGCGTTTTCCATGCGGATGTTAAACCCTGCACCGCGGTCTAATTATCTACGAGCGATGTGCGCTGCGACTGCATTTTACATCAACATTCCGATAGCGACGCGTCATCCTTGATTGTACTTCGATGCGTATAAGAACGCAATAGAAATGTGTCTGCATTGTGGCTATATAGAAATTGTTTTCGGATACTTGCTGTCTACATATTGCTGATTGTTGTCTAGAATTGGTAAATGTAACATAACTGTATAAATGAAATGGAAAGTAAGGCGATGCGGCGCATTGCACAACTCCATTGTCCTCACCATAGATGCGGCTCCCACATGAGTGGTAATGGCGGCATGTAATTCATCGGAGCGCTCGAGCGGTATCAACTCCCGTTGGACGGACACTTTAATTAGAGCCGATGTCGATATAAATCCTGTAGTACGTCGTCACTGTTAGAAAGTACAGTGATGCAACAATGCAGCGCAGGCAGCTCCACATCGTGACTGATCTGTTTGTTAGCTAGCTCTCGTGCGTTAGTTATCTCTGTTTTTTGTGCCAAGTCCGGTTTATATTATTTTTTCTTAATGTGTACGCAGACCAGTACTTAGTTTTAAAACTTTATCAAATCATAGTTAACAAATAACCAACAGCTCTTTTTAAATTCTCAAAAGATAATAGCTCACACAGTCTTCTTATATATTGTAAAAAAAACCCTAATAAATTTAATCTTCTCTAAAAATCCCTTGTTTTTAACTATCTAGTACGTGCGCATTATCGACTGCTGCATTTTTATTCTGCCCTGCTAAGCATAATAGCGATATATAAAAATAAAAATTAATGCAAACATGCACCTGAAATTCTACAGCTGACGATTCCATTTCCAAATGCCTCTATTTTTGAGATATCGCTATTTCGCTTCGCAGGGCAGAATTGGAAACTGTAGATGTAGATCCACGTTCTTTTAAATTTCTATGGTAATTCAATCATGAAAATCAGTTAAATCGTCTTCTTGCTGTTATTGTTTGTGTAGACTTCCTTTTTAGTAACACATTTTCTCTTGAGAGGTAGTTTTGAAAAGTCGTCAGGTTAATTTTCTGTTGTGGTTTTTGCCGGATGGCTGGCCTCCATAACTTATTTGGTATAATGGTATATGATATGGTTTGACAAATTTGCCGAGGAAAGGGTGCGGCATGTGAGTTTCTATTGGACACGACACTGAGTTGATAGCTTAAAGGTTGACTTTCAATTGTACCTATAAGTTAAAGCATTATTATATATAACGTTTTTAAATACACACATATAAATCATATAATGTATTCGTGAATCTTATAATGATCAACTAATCATAGCAACACCTTCGATATTTAGTGATCATTATGTTTCCTCAAAAGCTGGTATTCATTATCCATTTTGCTTGACAGTGCTTATACGTATGATTTCATTGTAAGGGGCACTATTAATATGCACCTACGTACTAATATTGCCATAAAGGATCAATCAATTTAAAGCCTCTTTTTAACACTTCCGTATCATTTGACGTAGATACTTAAGTGACGTTTAAAAACAATAAGTTTCCGAGACATCATTAATTGTCATGATGTCGCTTTAAATCAAACTGGCCAGGGACTAGCTTTGTGCTAACTGGTTTATTGAGATTCAGTGTGAGTAACGTGTAGTCGAATCTTATTCTAGTCGCGTTTGCTCTGTTTTAATACATAGGTATTGAAATATACAATACAAGTAGACTAAAATATAATATGATCGGCTATTATGTTTATACAATATGAAAATTAGATTTCACCGAGTCACCCTTCACTTAACCTAGAAACAAAAACAAAACACGACAGCTTGGAAAGAAAATGCTTTTCTCTCAGAGGTCTCGGGGATGACGTAATGCTCTTAGGTCTATGAATAAAACAGCAGACAAGTTGGATATCTATTATGTTATGTGTGAAATTCAAATGAGTTTTGGCTCGCTGCAGCCACATTACTTAGCTACTTTTGCCGCCTTGGAGTTTTATCTCTTCATCATTCTCAGGCCCTATCCCTACCAGACTGGATGGTAGGCAAGAAACTCACTAAACATCATCATGGGTTCCAACCTCGCATGATTTATGCATGAGCTCTTTCTGGCGGTGACATGGTGTGGTACAGAATTCAAACTAACATCGATAAAGTGTACGAAATTGTACACTAATTAAAAAAAATAGTACTACACGTACTGACGAGAAAACAGTGATAATCCGTCACCGCTAGTAAGCATTCTTCATGGCGGGCGCTATTTATTTCATTATGTAGCGGTCGAGTTTTCAATTGTCATGTTAATCAGAAAATATCTACGAAAAGCGTACTTTCAGGTTCTAAAGTGTTTTTAAGGTGGATTTACCACCATGTCACCGCCAGAAAGTATGACACCTTATTTTAGGTTCTATAGAGTTTGAACACATAATAGCAGCAACCTTTTGACCGTAACTAGGTGGTAAACCGAGCGGGTGGAGCGTGTCGAAGGTCACGGGCGGTTCCTCCGCGGCCCTCCACTTATACCGTGACAATTAACCCCTGATTGCCCACACTAGCCACATTATAGTTGTTACTTACTTACTCGGTGCACAAGTGTTCACTTTGCTCGTTGTTTCGTAAAAAATCCGCAGCGCGAAAGCAAAATAGTTATTTGTTATACAAGGGTGCAAGGTTGTATTGTATTTTATCCGCGAGTATGAAATTGAATTGAAACACGAGCAAGGGAAAGGATTCTATGGAGCCAAGAGCGAAACGAGTACCTAGTTCTAATAAATAATCCTGAGCGCAGAGCGTTTTTTAACGTACGACAAGTAAAATACCTTTTCTCAAACATGCAATGAAATGTTGTAGTTAAGTGCCAAAAAAGTGGCCGGGAAGTAGCTCGTTGCCGGCCTAGGCCGGCAAGTACATTTTTTTTAATTTTCATTTGACATAGGGTTGTGACCTGGCATCTTGGCTTTTAGCCAATAATTATCTGTAAGTAATATTAGTATATAAAAATGATTGGCAAATTTTTGCAGTTATAATTAGGTATTTAAATTATATAATTTAAAATAAATGTATAATAACTACTTAAAATAATATTTAAAAAGCAGTATTATACGGCGCGATCCGGCGGCCCCGATCACTGCATGCGATTAATTGGACCCAACCGACCGCGTCGTCTAATACAGCTTTTTTAAATAAAAAATTTGCAACTTTCAAACAGGTCAATCTTAAAAAAAATTAGGTGTCGCTGTCGTTATTGACTTTTGTTGTGTTTCAAAGACTTAGTTATGTTGTTGACTTATAATTTCTTAGAAAGGTGATAATTTTTTTTTGTTTCATTTCATTGCATGTTTGAGAAAAGCATTATACATACCTCGGCCATGAAGTGACGGGTTGCCGTCCGAATACTATCCGGCCTCGCTTCGCTCGGCCGTCTACATATATTCGGCCGGCAACCAGTCACTTCCCGGCCTCGGTAGTAATGTACTATTGCACCCGTGTATAACACAAAACTTTTTCCCCACACTAGCTCGGAAACACCTACTTCCCTCACTGATTTCAGTGAGGGAAGTTGCATTTTAATCACTTGTGAAGGAAGTAAATTGACAGTTGAACTGTGAAACGTTCAAAACCATGGAACGTAAAACGCTGGTGTGGCTATGATTCGCTGATTATTTTTTGAGGGACACCATGAAAATTTTATCATACACCAGATTATTTCATTTATTCAAGATAATAATTTAGATTTTTAGTACCTATTTCATAAAAACCTATCGCAAAATCTTATCATATTGGACAAAAACCAGATAGTATACTTTTACATTCAGAACGCAACCCGCTAACACTGACGTCTTGTACGTCAATGTTGCCAACTTATAAAAAAATACTCGAATGTACAGTTTTGGAAGGAAAGTTTCCTATTATATCTTACCAAAAAGTAGGCAATTTAAGTTTACCTCACACATTTTTTAAAATGATTGATGTTTTAAAGCTGCCGGATACAGATTTTATACTTAAACATGATAGAAATTTTTACAATTTAATTAATGTAGGTAGGTTTTATTGTAATTATAAAAAAACTGATTTGTTGCATTGATTGTTTTTTTTACACGTTCGTAGCTGCTTCCTCGCTTTAGTGTGGGGAAAAATGTTGTGTTACACATGGGAGCAAAGTTTGTTTAATTATCGTGCCTTGAAACCCTCGCAACGCTCGAGATTCCATTTTTAAACCACTCGCTTCGCTCGTGGTTCAACTATGGGATCTCTCGCTAGCTCGGGTCTCAATATTGGCACGATGATTAAACAACCACTTATTTATTATACAAGGGGCCAAAGTTGTTGTTTAACTGTCGTGCCAATATTGAGACCTGAGCTAGCGAAAGATTCCAAAATTGAGCCACGAGCGTAGCGAGTGGTTCAAAAACTGGAATCTTGAGCATTGCGAAGGTCTCAAGGCACGAGAGTTGAAAAAACTTTGCCGCCAAGTGTAATACAACTTTTTTCCCCTCACTAACGCGAGGAAATATGATTACAAATCTCATCCAAATGTAAATTAACTTAAAGAAACCATTTAAAACTCAATGTCGAAACGTATCGTAGAATAGAGTTACTTCTGGAACTTAAATATAGCCAATGGCTTACAAAGTCACCCATGAGAACGTCCAGTTTAACATGTGAGCTCCGATTGCGCATGTTTACTACGGTCATACAGATCCACTTATACTAGGCAGTAGGAGGCTATAGGAATTAGAGCAATGTCAAATTACTTTATTCACAAGTGTGTAAAAAGCGTTTTTTTTTTACCCGCTCGTATTAAACGATAAACGAGCGCTTTACGAGCTAGTGAGGGGAAAATAACTATTCTCCTCACTATGGCGAGGATACTCTAACAAAAAAAGTAAGCATGTCGGAGTCGGTGAAATTGACATTGTTAATATTTCTGTGTTTTGTAATGGCGTCTCGACTAGACGCAAGACATCATTCACTAAATCAAAGGTTACTTATGAAATTTTAGGGCTTATGAATCAAAATTAGCAAATTAAAAAAAAGTTTAGGTATATTTATTTAAATTCTCAAACAAATTATTTAATTATAAATTTATAATTAATGTGGAACGACTCATTTAGGTGTGAGCATTTTACATTTTGTTATCTGTCAAACTAATGCTACTTCGTGCTAGGCTCCAAAGCTAATTACTTTACTCACTAGTGATTAAAGTGCGTTTTTACCCGCTCGTATTAAATAATAAACGAGAGTGCTTTACGAGCTAGTGAGAGAAATAGTACATTTCCTAACTAGTGCGGGAAAACTTTTTTTCGGCGAGGGTGAAAGTTGGAGCCCGAGTGAAACGAGGGCGACAATCACCCGAGTTAAAAAAAGTTTTTGCACGTGTAAGGGACGATTTTTTTCATAACAAGTGCGTCAATAAGAGAAATTAGCGCGCGCGAAGCGTGCGCAAAGTTCGTTTTTGCGCACTAGTTAGGAAAAAGTCTTTACTCTCTGCTTTCAAGTTTCACCATTAAGTGAAATTGATGATGATTTTCCTCATGTTTTTAAAAATATAGTTTAGAAGGCAGTTCACATTTTAACCGAAAATCATTGTATATCACGCATTTGTATTAATGATAGCATATCCATAATGAAGTCCCTTTTCGTACTGGTAAATTCATATTGTTACGAGTAGTCAAGGTAGTACTTACCTAAGCGTACATAGTGATGTGATAAATAACTTTAAGTTGAAGATCAGTTATAATCTAATCGACAAAATGGATTCACAATAGACTTCAAAATGTAATATTACCTTTGCTTTATTTCTAAAGTAGGTAATCAGGAAAACCACAAGCCTGACTGGTAATAAAATGAATTAGCCAGCGTGCGGTTACTGTGTATTAACAAATGTTGTATATGTAACTATAATTCATTATGATTCATTCATGAAATAAAACTATGGAAAAGGATTATATCGCGTATATTTATAAATTGATTACATCCCGACGCTTCGTGGGATCGTCGTCTACGGGTAATGTCACTGAAGGAAATTCGATATATCTACCTCCATGTCCTCTATCAAAATAAGACAATATATACAAAACTAAGTACCTACATCCTATCCGTTTCCAAATATTATGTTAACAATCATCAATTTTATGACTGGCATGAATAATTATATTCCCTAAGTGACGAATTATCTCTCTTGTTCTCTTAAGGTAAGTATATATCTCTTTGTCTGCAAGGACTGCAAGTTATAGACTGTAGATATCTGAAGATACAGCGAAATTAAGATATAGCATATAAATATGTATACAAAGCTAAATAATAACAAGTTTGTTCTGAACAGAATCGTTATTCTGATGTGAAAGCGGATTTCCCTTAAAGCCACAAAAGAGCTTTTATTAATATCAGATTCGCTGAAAATCGGAAATATCCCTTTCAAGTACATCGATTCAGTATCGGGAATGCTCGCCCACGTTCCGCGGGGGATTAATTTTAAATGTTTGCAACGTGTGGGTATTAAGTATTAATAATTCCACATACCTACACTCCATTCATGATTGCAACGTTACATTTGAAAGTAAAACAGCACAAGCGACGCGTTAGGATTCTCCGGCATAACAGTATGAGTAATGACATATTTTAACACGTTGAATGGGCCATGTATTAGACACTTAAGTATCTATTGTCTACGCTCCCAGCAAATTTGAACATTCTTGTAATGAGATAATAATACATATACTCGTGTATATCCAAAAAGGAGCGCCTGATTAAGACCGGCATAAGCTACATACGAATCTAATCATTACAGTCTCATAGAAAAAAAAAATATTTTTCAGGACAGATGGTACTTTTTTCACGCACTAGTGCGCAAAGTGGTTTATTTTTTGTCAGGTCAAAACTTCGGATTGCAATCTGTACTGAAAAACGTCGTACGAGACACGTGAAAAATGGAAATTCGTAACTCGTGTCGATTTACAACACTCCCTTCGGTCGTGTTTTAATTTATCGCCACTCGTTTCGAATTTAATGTTTTCGCACAATGTACTATTTCTTACCTCCTATCTGTATGTTATGATAGTCTTTATTACAAATTAATTTATTATGCTATGTACAATATACTCATATGAACTTGAACATTTATGATTTTCTCGATCACCGCTTAGGTAAGCATTATAAATTAAATATCGTCACCTCATATACCGAATACGTCCACAAATTTGTAGTTCATATGTCACTTATTACATATTGTTATTGAAGCGTGACGGGTCGCGTGAATGGGGTCCATTAGGGCGCTAATTGAGCGGCTGTCACAACGCAGGGCTGCTGCTTCCATTGTTTGCCATGTCGATCGCCTCTGTATAGCCCAACATAACTGAGACCTGCAACTACGTACAGCTTTTATGATCCTCGAGATATTGTTATGTTAGTTAAGTCTGCGGCGAACGTTTTTGAATGACATTCCTGGGCGCACGCCAGGCTATTGTAAGCCTTACTCGGATTGCCGCGAACTATGCCATGCTCAACAGTTCCTGTATAGTGCAATTTCATTCACCTGACACTGTCGCCGGCATGAGCGTCGTAGTGTTGTGGTTGACGTAAAAATGAGGTCATCCGCAGTAGAACCAAAGTAAACCGATATAGGTCTCCGAATCGCTAAACTGAAGTGGCAGTGGGCGGGGCACGACATTGCACGCAGAACCGATGTCCATTGGGGCGCAAAGTTTTTCGAGTGGCGACCACGTACTGGAAGACGCATCGTGGGTAGCCCCCCCACAAGGTGAAATGATGACCTGGTGATGGTCGCAGGAGGCGGAATGCGGAGGCGGTCATTGTGGCAGTCGTTAAGTCTGTATTCGAGACGGTTTGTGATGATCCTTGAGAACAGATTATAAACATGGCTCAGAAGCGTGATTGAAGAAGGGTCTGTAATTCTTCAAAAGGCTATTATGTATCACCTTTTTTAAGGAATATCACCCCCTCGCCTCTGCTCCAGGTTTCAGGCATTTATCCTCAGATATGACTGAATTAAAGAGCCTCTGGAGGACTTTAAGTACCGGTGTTCCACCCACTCTCAGAAGCTACACTCTAGAAGTGATTACGTCCTTGCCTGGCGCTTTGTTGTTTTTAAGACTGACGTCCAGGATATCTTCGATGTGATATCAGGTCAGCTTGGCTCTTGTATCTTCTACCAAGCTATCAACGGTCCTGGCGACCGACGTGTACGACTGTCCATTGAACATCTCGATTTCACCTAAAACCTCTGCTTTCGTGAAGAAATAATCAATTTGGTGTTATTCTGATTGACGTTTAATTCCCTTGCACGTAAAATTGTTATCGCACAGGAAATAAAATCACGATCGCAAATGTGCAAAATTGCAAATTGTGATAGCCAATATGAACGAACTTTGCGGTTAATCTACAATGCATTACCGCCGCCTGTTTCGATTTTTGCGAGTACAAAGCGGGTGGCGGTCGGAGGGGGGCGTAGGTGGCGCTATCGGCGGAAGAGGCGCCCGTATCCTGCGGATGATAGCGCTCAGCCTCATCTCTGTGACACCACCGCGCTCAATCGCTGCTCGATTGTTTTTACAATCGTGGCCGCGCCATCGCCACTCACTGCCAACAATGAATGTCCCCGCATTGGTTGGGTTGATATATAACCTGGTTTTATGTTATGATGTTGCTGTTTAAATGTACCGTGCATCTTACTACAAATATTTAAAAAAGTTTTTTAAGTTAGTTAAGTTAACGTACCTGTAACAGGCACCAGTAACAAACGAAAAAAATGTATCTATAAATAAATATGGCTGACTTTCAATAACATTTGTTGTATTTGACACATATCGTGAAACACTTTCGTAGATTTATTATACGTATACGTTAATACTAATAAATATCAATAATTTTAACTAAAAATGTATGAGAACTCAAGGTCTAAGGTTTTAAGTTGGTGATAAAACCAAAATTGTATTCTGAAAGTACCCACGTGATTAAGATTTTTTAAGGTCTGTTTCCTTTTTTTTCGTTTTCTACTGACGCGCGGTATAAGTATCTACCTATACCTAGTTAATATTTATCCTCGTTTCACAGGCTGTTTTTATGCATGTACCTATGTTGGCTATCTCAAGATACTCACTAAGAACGCGAGCTATAGATTGTGATTATTGAGCCACATGGCTAACTGGAATTAATAATATCATCTCTAATGAACTACGCCGGTTTATATACAATCGGGAGACATAACATTCTTAACAATGTGGTCTATATAATAACATATCATCATGCCAATGCAATATAAGTAGTTGTATTTTCTGAACAGCTAGTAATATATATTTTTATGACCAAGGCTTTTCCGAGGCAGAGCGAGTGAGGACCATCATCTAAAACTCTCGGCTGTGTCTTCGTCAATAGGTTGACGAAGTTCTTCGCCATCTAAGGTGCATTCAGACCAAAAGGGCATTCGCTGTTCTATCCCCCGCTTTACGAAATCAACCAATCACGTTTTGTGTAACGATCGAATTTCGTAGAGTGGGAAGTTAGAATAGCGAATGTTCGCTTGGTCTGAATGCACCTTAAACTAAACAACAGGTAGGAAGGCACAACAAAAACTCGTTGTGCGGGCTGCCGTATTTATGAAATCTCGAGAAAGATAGCTGTATCGTTCTCGAGATTTCATAAATACGGCTCCCTTAAAGACTACGTATAATACGTCCATAATATGTACCGCATCTACATAAATAATTAAATCAATGTATATGTGATGACATAATATAATTTTTAAATCAATGATCAGTTACACATCAACCCCTCAGTCGCCTTACGGGGAAGAGTTAACTTTGTGATACATGCACTGCTGTCTCCACGTGGCTAACAATAACAACGAGTAGGTCTTATTGTCCGCAGTATTTGCTTCAAACTTCTTATCTTTTACATGATATTGTATCCTTTACAATCAAAAATGTAATTAGGCAAAACCAGCGTTTTGCTTTTAATACTTCTAAACAACCAGGATCATAGGTATGAGTGTAGGCGTACGGTACTCGGTATTTGAGTCCTCGTGCCATTTCCGTTTATTACTATGTAACCCACCAAGTGTATAGCGAAACCACGGAAACGAGGTATACGTTTAAGTCCTTAACGCGTGGAGAAAACGTCTAATATCGCCCGTTTCGTGCGTCACATGTGCTGAACCTAGTTATCATTCGAAATTAAAGCAATTTCAAAACTTATATGTCGAGCATGTCAGTTTTAAAACTGGGTTTAATGCTAATGACATTTTTTAGTTGGCTCCATGTGGTTGCACTGCGCATTCCGGCGTGCATTGTGGGTAATGTATGCGGTTCGCGCTCTATTTCAGTTATCACTATGGTTTACTACTTGTTTGTTATTTACGACGCGACCGGGATTCCCGATTATATGTTTTCATTGGCCATTGCGATGATATATTTATTATAAACCTATTTTATCTTTTGTGCGTTTCGTTATACTTGGCAAAATCTTTCTGCGCCGTTTGGAAATACTGTTTTTTTATTATGCTATTTAGATTGTTTCTGAAGAAAATCTAGCGTTAGTTTCCCCGAAAGTTAACTGTCGTTCAGTAATTAACCGCTTCATTGTAGAAGTGTTATTGATCGCTTAACTAAAGTATTCATTAAGTAATGATTCACCGGGAGCGACCGTTACGGCGTCTGAAGGTGAGCATTGAGTGATGTGGCACGCTTGCTTATTATTCAGATCAGCCACGGGACGTGATGTCTTCGGATGGCATTCACAAAACTCTCCGAGTGAAGACCGAGTCGAGCCAGTATACGTGAGCTATGAATAAGTATAAATGTTACGGATTTTGAAATCACGTTACGCTAGCGAAGGACTCACTGCCGCGGCAATGTTTTTATAAAGCAAGTAGTGCGATGGTACCCGCGACTACGACTATCGCGCGTTGATTCGGGGGTCGACGGACGCCCCCTCGCGATCGAGTCCATGCTCAACCACTGTGACAAAACTACAGATACGATTAGGTATAACAACAACAAGTTTACTTACCTACAGCGTCATTCGTTAGATTGCGATTACAAACTCGAGAGAGTCGAGAGTAGGTACATCAGTACAGGCTGTTTCAAAAAACCTCTTTATTGGCAAATCCTACCTACGTACATATTAAAATGTACACGTTTTGGCCGTAAAAATATTTTCACATCACCCGCTTGAGGGCTAAGGGAATATTCTATGGCTGGTAATTGATTGTTCGTGACGTGACTAAACTTAGTAATAAGATAAGAAACAGTTCTCTTGCAAAGAGTACCTAGGTAATTAAGTTCTTTAGGTTTTGACTAAGACTTCATTGGGAAGTGGAATTGGAACATCCTGTATTGTCAAACAAAAGAATGTACGCACAAACCTGCCAGGTTTGAAGCCAAGTAATGATTCACCCGTGTTTAGACAGCAGATACCTATAGTTAGTCATGTTTCGTGTTGTCGCCACGAGCCCACGAGGTTGGTCAATGATGGCTTTTTATCGGCGCCCCACTGACCCTGCGCGGGCGCTTCGTTCATTCACTGTTTTACATTATTATCTAGTCTAATTATTATTAGAATAGGATATTCGTTGACTTTTGGACTTATTGATACGAGTAAGAGTTAACTATTTCTGTAGGTACATTTTTGGATTGATATTGTTGCAGTCACGTCTATAAATTAATACCTATGCCTACAATTCAGAACTTATTACTAGGGGAAGAAGGTTAAAATTAATGCCGTACCTACATTTTCTAGCGATTTTTCATTTCCTTTTCATCCCAAAAAGGATATTCGCACATGGTCACATGGCCCTGTCAACAATAGGTTCGCAACAACAGTTTGGCATAACTGTCAAAGGAGAAATAAGTAAACGACGTAATAATTTAGAGTTTAGGCTAAATTCCTGACGATATTATTTGTATTGTCAATAGAATAAACATTGTTGTTTTGAGTTAGATATTAGCAGAGTTGGGCAAAAAGGAATATGATTACTTCGATAAATTACATTTGTATGTGTACTTTGTAATATTTAGTTATTACAAAGTACATATACAAATGTTGGTTCCGATTACTTTTGTATGTGTACTGTACTTTGTAATAAATATTACAAAGTACACATACAAAGGTAATCGGAAGGAGTAATCAAGTAATCATATTAGTTTTTGCCCAACTCTGGATATTAGGCTTCTTGTGACTGAAACTAGTTGGGTAACGACATCCGCGAAATCATTTTACAGAAACGCAAAAGGAAAGGAAAAAATTGGTAAGTATTTCATTGTAAAAGATTCCATCATGCTGCTGGAAATCGGTAAAATGTACAATTATTTTATTCAATCAACGACAGCCATATTTTTGCATTTTTATCTCAAAAATGATCAAAGTTACGTGCAAATTCTATACCAAAGAATACTTTTGACAGCTTTTCACAACTCATGTGTAAAGCGAAGTGTAGGTACATTTTAGCCGCAGCGAGCACTGTGATAGTTCTTGGTAGTACCTACTCCTGCGAATTGCACGGTGCAAATGCCAATATAATATACATATGTAATATGATCTGTGGATATTCGTCAATCCTTCACGCCCATTAATCCGGATATCCGCGACTCACGTGGCCCGCTATATTATACCTATTATAAACGTCGGATTATAGTCTGTTCTGCAGATTTCGCTATTTTATAATCTAAATACAATATAGTTAATCTATATATATAAACGGCAATGTCCTGACTGACTGACTGACTGACTTAAATCAACGCACCGCCCAAACCGCTGGTCCTAGAGAGTTCAAACTTGGCATGTACATTTTTTATAATGTTTAGAGGCGCACTAAGAACGGATTTTTGAAAATTCATCCCGTAAAGGGGTTAAATGGGGGGTTAAAGTTTGTATGGGGAAATAAGATTAGTTGTGCTATTTTATTCGAAACTTCACAGGAATGTTTTTAATAATAAAAAAGTAAACACGTGTTTCAGGTTTTTTGAAAATTCATCCCTTAAAGGGGTTAAATGGAGGGTTAAAGTTTGTATGGGGAAATAAGATTAGTTGGGCTATTTTATTCTAAGCTTCACATTAATGTTTTTAACAATAAATAAGTAAACACGTATTTCAGGTTTTTTGAAAATTCATTCCCTATGGGGGTTAAATGGAGGGTTAAAGTTTGTATAGGGAAATAAGATTAGTTGGGCTATTTTATTCGAAACTTCACAGGAATGTTATTAATAATAAATAAGTAAACACATTTTTCAGGTTTTTTGAAAATTCATCCCTTAAAGGGGTTAAATGGAGGGTTAAAGTTTGTATGGGGAAATAAGATTGGTTGGGCTTTTTTATTCGAAACTTCACATGAATGTTTCTAACAATAAATAAGTAAACACGTAATTCAGGTTTTTTGAAAATTCATTCCCTATGGGGGTTAAACGGAGGGTTAAAGTTTGTATGGGGAATTAAGATTAGTTGGGCTATTTTATTCGAAACTTCACATGAATGTTTTTTTAACAATAAATAAGTAAACACGTGTTTCAGGTTTTTTGAAAATTAATTCCCTATAGGGGTTAAATGGAAGGTTAAAGTTTGTATGAACGAACCAGATTCGTTGGGCTATTTAATTCAAAACTTCATAGAAGTGTTCTTGCCAATGAAGATGTAGGTACTTATCTACATACCATGTTATATACGAGTAACATAGGTACGATGAATACGTAGATACTTTTAATATTAAATTTTGGTAAGTAATGCAGTTTGCTACATAAAAGGTCATTGTGAGGTTTTATTTTTTAAGTCTAGACAAAACCATATTTATTTGATTGTTCGTTAAAAATATCTACAATTTTGCATGGCGACATATATGATTCAAAGCGAACGAATTTCAAATGTTTGTTTGACAGCTCGCGGACAGTATATGTATAAGCAGCGCGGGTACGCGGGCCGCCTCACTGTAAATTCAGCTTTCTAATTCGTGTAGTTTATTTGCAATTAAGTATTTAATTATGTCATACTAATATGCTGTTCAATGAAACAGACTTCAAACAGAATGTAATAAGGTAAGATTCTACTTAGGTTTAGGAAAGGTTAGAATTGCGACCCCACACAGAAACGAACGGCTATCAAAGTAGGTTTTGGGTTAGATTAGAAATGCGACTCCACACAGAAACGAACGACTATCAAAGGAGGTTCAGGTTAGGTTTGAATAGTAATCCCACACAGCAACGAACGGCTTTGAAAGTAGGTTTATGTTAGGTTTCAACTCCAACCCCACACAGAAACTAACGGCTATTAAAGTAGGTTTAGGTTAGGTTAGAACCGACACATAAGCAAACGGCTATCAAAGTAGTTTAAGGTTAGGTTAAAACTGCGACCATTGCGATTCCACGCAGAAATGAACGGTTATTTAAATAGGTTTAGGTTAGGTTAGAAGTGACCCCACAGATAAGCAAACAGCTATCAAAGTAGGTTCAGGTTAGGTTAGAACTGCGACCTCACACATAAGCAAACGGCTATCAAAGTAGGTTTAGGTTAAGTAAGAACTGCGACCAGTGCGACCCCACACAGAAACGAACGGCTATTAAAATAGGTTTATGTAAGGGTAAAACTGTGACCCCACACATAAGTGAACAGCTATCAAAAAAGGTTTAGGTTAGGATAGAACTGCGACCCCACACAACACCAAACGGCTATCAAAGTAGGTTTAGTTTAGGTTAGAACTGCGACCCCACACATAAGCGAACAGCTATCAAAGTAGGTTTAGGTTAGGTTAGTACTGCGACCCCACACATAAGCAAACGGCTATCAAAGTAGGTTTAGTTTAGGTTAGAACTGCGACCCCACACATAAGCGAACAACTATCAAAGTAGGTTTAGGTTAGGTTAGAACTGCGACCCCACACATAAGCAAACGGCTATCAAAGCAGGTTTAGTTTAGGTTAGAACTGCAACCCTACACAAAAGAAAACGGCTATCAAAGTAGGTTAGGTTAGAACTGCGACCCTACACATAAGCAAACGGCTATCAAAGTAGGTTTAGTTTAGGTTAGAACTGCGACCCCACACAAAAGCAAACGGCTATCAAAGTAGGTTTAGGTTTGGTTTAGAACTGCGACCAGTGCGACCCCACATAGAAACGAACGGCTATTAAAAATATGTTTAAGTTAGGTTACAATTGTGACCCCACACATAAGCGAACAGCTATCAAAGAAGGTTCAGGGTTAGTTTAGAACTGCGGAATAAATATTTCTATAAAAGATTGATGATGGGCAGCAGCGTCATCATAGTGGACACAGTACTGCGATCGCCAATCCGCTTGCCCAGCGTGGCAACCAAACTAAAATAAGAACCCGTAAAGGAAAACCTCAAGCACCATTCAAAATTCCCTGATTTAAATTTACTAAAAACTATTCTTCGACAGAATGACTTGTCGATGAAATGAAAAAAAATACTTGAACCGTTGTCTTTCAAAAAACATCCGATTAAATGATTGTCAACATGTCAAGGCGAAACCCAAAAAAAATATCACAAATATTAAACTAATTTCGGCCACTTTTGAATCTACTGAGAAAAAAAAACAAAATAGGATTCATTATTTGCAGGAAACCGTGTAACATGCATAATATATAACTACATACAATCGAAATGGTAACCTCCTTCTTTTTTGAAGTCGGTTGAAGTTGAAAACTTTTTTTCATAGAAGTCCAAAATCTACGCGTGCGATGCCGCGGGCAAAAGCTAGTATTCTATAAGTATAAAGATTTTATTTCGGATGCAAATTCAATAATCAGTCTGTTCCAATTCCATTTCCAAAAAAACAGCAAAAAGGAGAATGTCTAAATGTAATCAAACATGATATTGCTCAATGTTCATAATTACACCTTTAATATTGAAATGGTATTGAAATATTTTTATCAAACAGAAAGGTGTGTAAAAAAACAGTAAATATACCTATATTCCATTAATACCTATCGAATAGAATAGGTAGGTAAACTACTGTTACGAAATAGCTGTAAATGTCACCTATCGCGAAAGTACCTACGTAGACTTTACCGACAACTCACACAAGGCATTTTACAGAGTACGGGGGATTTCACACGGTTATCTACGTATTTAATATCTTAGATGACATATGTAGTACGAGAATGGTCAAAAATTTGGCTCGCGAGTCTCATGTCATGAGTCAGTGAATGTTTGTGCAGCGATATGGCTGCCACACAGAGCGTCCCCAAGGCTGACAATCTGCCGGCGGGGAAACCCGAAATACAGAGGTGCATTCTGGGACGGGACTATAAATTATGAGTTTGGTAGAGCGAAGCTAAAGGCACACAAACTTATATAAGTACTTTTATATCAAAATGCTTATACAACTTTCGTTATTACTTTACATGCATTTCAATGACGAGTATCTGTCAGTTAAGTGTAGCTCTATCCTTTTTTAAATGATGACCTCAGGAAAGAAATGATAAATCAGCACTTAGTGTTTTTCAACTAATTAACTATATATCAACTAATCCAAAACAGTGAGAGCTTGGATTTTCGGGTAAGTACCTAGTGTACAGTCGACGTCAAAGATATCATCACAGTTCAGGTGCCAAAAATATATTTACACGACCTTAATGTTAAGGCAATAAAGTCGTGTAAATATATTTTTGGCACAGGTCTATACCGTAACGATATCTTTGACGTCGACTGTACCTAGTTCAATTACCTACAAAGTGTTCAATGACGTAGAGTGGAAATTACAGTGCTCGGCTGCTATGAATTCAATCCTGACAGCAGTCAATGCAAATTATCTATCAACTATTTCACTTTTTGAAACATAATGTATTGAAATTACAGGTGTCAGGATTTACTTCATAGCGGCCGTTCGAGCACTGTACCTAAACACATTTCGAATACAAAGGTTTGAAACGTCAACTATACTGCCTAAATAGTTTTTTTTTTATAAATGTTATTGATTTATAATATTCGTTTATAAATATCTATATTTGAGCATTTCTTTTTTTTTTGGCCACTAAATTTTAAAATCGACCAAAATTACAAAAATCAATTTTTATAAACTTTTTCAACGGGAATATGTAGTAAAAATTATGTATTTTCTGATTATATGCAAGTAACCAGGTTTTAAAAGGTTTTATCAGTACAAAATCAATAAATATTGTGTCAAAGCAGAATACTGGTTCTTCCTGTGTTACCTTTCCTTTGTTTAAAAATCATAGAAATTTGCTTCTTCCTCATCTTAATTATATATTTTTATTAAAATGCAGAACATAATTGATATAAAAATGTAGAAATAATTAATTAAACTATACGGAAACCATTAAAAGTCTAATACCAACAGGTTTATTTTGTTACTCTCACCGGTAGGAACGGTATTTTTAAATTTTAATATAAAGTAAGCAAAGTTCAATAAGGTCTTAAAGATGGCAGTAAAAGTATTTTTTTTATTTGTTTTAAAGATATCAGATATGTTAAGTATTATTAAATATAACTTAAATCATACTAAAATAACTACACCGAAAATGTTGGGACAGTAACAAAGAATGCTGTTGGTAACAAAGGAGGAAATGTAAGGCCTCGTGTAGAATGTGCATTAGAATTACGTAGAAAATGTAGGTCTATAAAATTATATCCATATTTTACAGGGTCGATGAAATAAAGAATCGATTAGATTTATTTATGTAATAACTAATTAAACTCTAATTTTAATCGTTCCCTATATCGCCTCATCTTTTCGGCTGCTCTCATCTTAGGTTGTGCTGACATTTTCTCTCCCTGTATACAACAATGAAAACTAGCCTTTACAATAAATTCCTTTTATTGTTACTCAAAGTTCCTTTGATATGTTACCACGCGAAAGTAACGAAATAAGAAGTAACACAACACGTGGTCGTAGATTAAAAAATGATTTATAAAGCTTGTTTTAGCAACAATATTCAATTGTTTTGTTACATGATGTACATAACAATATACATTAAACGATACATTAATGAAAACGAAGTAAAAGTTTAAGCTTTCCTAGTAAATCCAGTAACAAGGAGGAAATCAAAACTGGTCACAACAATTAGGCACGTGCGTTTTTTAGTAGATCTTGATGACAATTGACCGAATAAACATGGCCGCATATTGAATTGACGTATGTCGGTATTGCCAGTCGTAAAAAGTAACATTTTGGTAGTATTTATCTTTATTTCACTGCTAAAATAGGTAACAAAGTAAGAATTTTCTAAGTGGAACTTTTTGTGGGACACGATTAAAAAATATATTTCTACTACTTTTAACGGTTTTAGGTGTATAAAACCATTCTAAAAAGAATCTTACTGTGAAGATACAGAGATCACAATAAAAAAACGTTATATGTTGCTTGGACCATTATGAAAATATCTTTATTTGAAGTAGCAAAATTTAGACTGGGACATTGGTTTTTTCATACATTTCAAAAATCGAATGTCTGGTTTTTAATTAAATTTAATATATGTTATGGCTTTTGTTACATTATTTTAACATATCCTGTGTAATTATTAAATTCACTATTAGGAAAAAATACTTAATATAGACGTTTCTTAACAAAAAGTATTAAAATAATATTTTCAAAGTCGTGGGACACGGCTAGATGTGGCAGTGGCCAAAAAAAAAAGAAATGCTCATTTTCATCACACTTGCTGTCTAAGCGGGTCATTGCTTGAATGCATAGCGGGAGTAATATAAAAGTTAAATTCCCTATTCAGTAATTCCGTTCTTACCTCCCTTGATGCACAATGTACTAATTATGTCGTGGTACGGTAGGTATGTCACCATCATCATTCACAGAACTATGAGTTACCTCGAAACTATTATAATAAAATAAATCATCAAAGATGCAAGTTAATATGTTAGCGGAAAATGCGTAATAATAGGCACGTTAACTTACCTGGTAATATTACATGTGAAGTGCAATTGACGACACAGTTAAATTTAACTGATCGATCTTGAACCTTATCGTAGTTGTGGTAAGTTACCTGAAAACATTTCTGATTTGTATCGCTACAGGAACAAAGCCCGGAATTACCTAGCGGTTGTGGTCATTGCATTGATAAGTATGACATTACGAAGAAGTCATGCGTTGCTAGTTCGGTTACCTAATTTGTATTTTTTTTCCGTAAGTTGCCGATGCCATCGTATTGCGTATCGTCCTAAATCAATAATAGTATGAAAATGCTTAGTTTTGTGAAACACATTACAAATGGATTATTCGCCAATAATAGGTATTATATTATTAAAATCAATAGGGTCAATAAAAACAACACTTTTCTGGAATTACAAAACCTGATATATAGTTATTAAATAATTGATTCAATGACCCGTAGTCAAAGCAGGATTTCTTTAACATTTTCGGCTTTTTAAATCAACATTTTCAGGCTCCGCATTAGCTTTGAACTTTTGAAAACCCCATACAAACCTGAAAAAAAAACTTTATTGGCAATATTACATTTACACGTCATTTCAAACAATTGCCAAAACTTGAGAAAATGGCGTTAAAAATAAATTCTAGTATTTTCGCAGTTATTTTGGTCAAGGTACCTACTGAAAGTACTGAAACCAGTCGAAAAAAGGCGAGTTTTGAAGTTATTTTTGTAATTGTTGAGAAGTTTTTAGACTTAGAATAATATATATAAATAACCTATAAATAACATAACACTGACGAATTTTATTATTTATCTGAAATTTTCAGGTTGGTATCAAGTTTTCAAAACTTCAAAGCTAATGCGGGGCCTGAAGATGTTGATTAAAAAGATGAAAATTGAAAAAAATCCTGCTTTACACTATGGGTCATTGAATTACACCTAAATATTAGGTTTAGTGGTTCCAGAAAAATGTTCTTTTGATCCACCCTAATAATCACTTCAGATTATAAATAAATAAATAAATAAATATCTTGGGACATCTTACACAAATCGACCTAGTCCTACGGTAAGCTCAATTAAGGCTTGTGATGGGGGTACCAGGCGACGATGTATATAATAGATAGATACATATAGATACTTAAATACATAGACATCCATGACCAAGGAACAGACATTTGTGATAAATAAATACACAAATAATTATTATGGAAGCAGGGAAAGCTTTTGTCTTACTTTACCTTTCTTTAAAAATAGGTAAGCCACATTCCCAGGCGATAATAAAGTAGGTACATACATTAGATGAACCCTAAGTACCCTAGGGCGGCTAGGTAGGCGAGATCAACCCCCGCGCAGCGGCGCGACGGCTGCCGGGCGGCGCCCACGCAATGACGCAGTCGCCTATCAAACCTTCGTTCATGAAAAACTACGGAATGAAAATATCTTTTCTATTTTCAGCTGGAATATTTAAATGCTTAGAAACAAAAGAGGCATATTAGAGGCCACCACACCTTATATTTTTAGAATACCATGACTGAACTTAGTCCTGAAATTTGTCGAAATGAATTGAAATACTTAAGTAATTATTGTATGCTTATGTGATTATAGTCCGAACTTTGAATCAGGATTCAAGTTTCTCATGTTATGTAGGCAAAAATGCATTTCAAAACATAATATTTTCTGTAATCATTACAAACAAACTTATGTGTCTTGAGCCGTGGCGATGAAAATATAATTATCGATATCGACATGATGATATAAGGAACTATCTCCCAACGACACAAATAGTAAGTTGAGACTTTGTACTACTAAGAAATAATTTACGGAGGCCGGAAACGGCGTACACTTGAACTGCGAAGAGTAGTCCTCTCTACCTATTCACAAAAACATTGGCTTGATTACGAGCTCATCTCTGTTATAATTTGGCCCCAAGATAAGTAACAGCTATGTCCACTGGGGGGTCAGCCTTGTAGTGGTCTGTTGTGAATGTTTTAATGTATAAAAAGTTCTGGACTGGGGCCAACACAGCGCCGGCTCATTCAACGCCGAAAAGGCGCCATCGACCGTATTTGAGATTTCAAAAATAGTACCATTCCGGCTATTTCTTTTTAATAAATGGAAGGGGAATAGCAATCCCATGAACAAATTTTATGGTGCTCCTATTGACATTGAGTGTTTTTTTAACACTCTTTTATTAGATTCACTCAAATAACTACCTATGTATGTAAGAAAATCCTGGAATTTGACCCAATATTCGGTCTTCGATTAGGATGTGCATTTTGCACACGCTCTGAGTTCTGATAACAATACATGACTAGCTAAGAAACATCATTACAAATCTAATATAGCGGCCTCTTCAAGATGGTGATCTGGCTGTTTGAAATCTCCCCATGATATGGCTTTGATCAAATGAAAGGCTTTGCTGTCAGGAATACAAAAAACAAGCGTGTTTTTTTAAGTTTATTAAACAATTTGGTATGCTTATGTTATTACATTATTTTAGGTATAATATAATTTCATAAACCAAAGTGTAACAAGGACATGTTATAAGTTCTCACTAGAATATCAAAGAGAGAAAGATGATTTTAGGTACGGTACGATATTTTGTAAAGCCAATGTATGAATACGATTAGGTACATTATTGGATACCAATTATACTTAGACAATAAAACCAACACTAACTTAATTATCAACACGTCATCTTATAATATAAAAAACAGAACAGTATACTCACCTATCAATCAGAAAAGTAAGATACAGAAGGACAAAGACAAACTAGTAAATAGTAAAAACGATTATAGGTGTTTGTCGTTGGCAACAACCTCTACATTTGCTATGTAAATGAGTTCTCGGAATTCGCCTCTCGAAGTCGGAGCTGACTCGACTCGACTAATCTTCCTTTTGCCTCCGGTTATTGCTGGGATTTCCAGTGGCAATCGATAGCTCGCTCGTGACCATTGATGGACAAACTTTGACATTGATCATTAAGTTATACGTATTGCCGGGAATAAAAAATATATTCATCATGTCAATTTAAATGAAATATTAAAATTTGTATGTTAAATTTATGATACCCACTCGAGTTTTTTAAAGTTATCTACGGACCAAAAAAATGCACCTAAGTAGTATTTAAAGTACTAGCCTACACTTTCTAAAATAGGGATAGTTTAGGAACAGACTTCTGTGATTGATATTTAGGTCACTGGCCCCATATTATGATTTATCAAATATAAATGTATGTATAAATTGTTTTATCTAAATATGTGTTTATTTATCATAAACGTTACACTCCATAAAGTGTTTTAATTGGTTATACAGTTTTTTTTTACAATTAAATGATTAACAACCAAGCTGCATTATTTAAAAACAGATTGCCACGTTTTTACACCGACACATTGTTCTAACTATATTGTAAGTACCTACTCGTATTATCAAAGTAAGTAACTAGTCACATTCACATGCCGTTTCGATTTTTTTATTTTTAAATGTCAACATGGAAGTATAAAAAAACTACACAAATTATTATAAGTAAGTATACGTAAATTATTACATCGTATGAGATTCTACAATTTATTTGAGAATAGTTTTTCAGAAATTTCCAATTCCTTTCCAACCTAACTACTTAGGAGCATTCCATGAAAACATGTCGTACCTAATCGACACTGTCTTTTCAATACTTATGAAAAATTAAATTAGTAAGCTGAGTTACGAAATAATAATAACATATCTAGGCTTTAAGATTGACAGTGATTCCTATTAGCAGCTAGTATATTTTATTAGGGTAGCTACCATAGCGACACGTAAGCGACCAAAAGTAGATGTCTCATGGAATGCTCCCTTAGAGGTAGGTACCTACGTATACCTACTGTCACATCTCCGCAACTTGAAGATTTGTATGCAGGCGGGTTGTCGGTTTTATTTAAAGTTGCGGTTTGTTTTAATTAACTCTGTAGTTCATTCTCTTTATTTTGCATCATTAAATTATGAGGGCATTGACATTTCCCCGCTTTGCAATAACTTTCGGTAAATATTTTATAATAACAGTGAA
The DNA here is from genome assembly GCA_025490895.1 of Thaumatotibia leucotreta. NCBI lineage: Eukaryota > Metazoa > Arthropoda > Insecta > Lepidoptera > Tortricidae > Thaumatotibia > Thaumatotibia leucotreta. Next base: position 50,590 of record JALPQI010003068.1, read on the forward strand.
GTGACGTGGTTTTGAGCACGTTGGTGTCGGTACCAACGTCAGAATTGAGTTGAGATTGTGTTTCAATTAACCTCCAGCCGACGTGAAAATCGTAAAAACATATTCGTTTAATTGACTTGGCCGTGTAATCGATAAACCAGTGATGTTAATCCCATCACTAGAGAAGCGCCACGTCTGAATTATCAATAATATTTATGGTCTTCGACTACGCATAGTTGTTACTATTAGCAAAGTTATGGTTATACTGGCCCGATGTAGCCTATGAATGATGAAGCCCAGGCAGTCTTTGGACATCGGACGTCTTCGTCGTCGAGATGATGTCTCGATGAGCTGTGGGTGTGTAACACGAGATAAAATCGATATATTTTACTTAATGCTTGCGTAGGTGGATTGATTCTCAATGACATGTGGCCGTTGATATTTGAAGGGCGAAGGTGTGTCCGATAAATTGATAGAAAGGAATTGGCTAATGTGTATAGGTATACACTATAATAAAAATCTGTCGCAATATGTTGTTTAAATTAAATAGGTCGTGTAATAGAGTTATTCTAATAGTGTGAATAATGCCACTTATACAATACACCCATGTCAATCAAAAGTTGTCAGGATGGTGGTCTCTTAACGAGTCAAATCGTCATAATTAGATATTAAATAGGGAAATTGCAAATTCTAATTACGAATTCGCCATAACTCAGTCACTCCCGTCACAAATGCGATACCTATCAATCATAGAGTTGATTGCTGCACGTTTTAATTTTGGTGTCCCCACACTGTTTATAGCGATATGTAAATAAGCGTGTTAATAATTACTTCGAAAACGTACCTATGTAGGTAAATAATAATAGTGCAAACATTTGTTCATATTTAAGCCCATAAATTAGTGCTTCATAGTTCATACACCTATAAGTATCTAAATTATTAGTTAGTTACCTACTGTCGAAGCAACCCATCAGTTGATCAACTTATTTATAAGTGAAATATCTATCTCGAGATTTTTTATGGATCCCTAAACGCCTGAATTTAACACTGTGTAGCAGTCTTGTCACGTTACGATTAAGAATCAGGAAGCCTCGACTTATTTTAGTTGAGCCCCGTATTTACATAACAACATAGAATCCGGCTTTAATAGCAAACTCCACGCCAACTGCGTGTTTATTCAATTGAACATGATCGAGTGCGATGAATAACCGTCTCGAGGGTCCATTCCATTCCTGGGCCGCTGTTCACAATGCTAGTATGTTCCGACTAACCAGAATAATAAAGACTTCGAGCTTATAGTTTCGGATAAATAACTAGGTATTACAAACTTTTAACACATTTTCAGATCCGTGAGGGGTTGAACACGTTAGTTTATACCTGCAAATTTCTACTATTTGTCTCGTTAACTGTAGTTTAATCTCTGTTGTGTTGTTAATTGTGATCGAGCGAGAATAAGTATTAAATATGAATAGTCTAGTCTACCTATCCGTTTTTATTACCCACTGTAGAAACTGTCCACGACACGTTGGATAAGTAAGAGGAGCATTCCATGAAATGAACGTTTAACGATTCTCCCCATACTGAGCGTATCGCACCAATTGTATTAGGTACATTGTATTATATTCTGGCCATTTTTTTTCCGCAACTCGACATCAAACGTGCCTATTTTGCGTGGTCCCAATTCCCAATGCTGGCCCAGTACTTGTCAGGGATTTCACATACACACTTGAATTTCTTCACAGGTGTTTGCAG
>JALPQI010003069.1:0-85832 GCA_025490895.1 Thaumatotibia leucotreta
CTTATCTAGCTCATTTTTTTCAAAATTTCTTTTTAGTCGCTTTAATAAATCATTACAGTAGTTTTTATATCTGGTGTAAGTTATTTTAATTATTTCGTTGTTAGGTTGTTTTCTACATTGTAGGTGCATTCGATCACGATTTATCATACAGCGGACTAGACCAGGTGTGATCCATGGTTTAATACACCTGGATCTCCTTGGTGTTAAGATTTTCATTGTATTATTTATTATTGAAGCATTTAAAATCGAGATTAGTTGATCGGTTGACCAGTTAGCGTCGTTGGATTGCAATAAATTATTAAAATTTTTCTTTTTAAGATCGTCAATAATGGCGTCATAATTTACTTTCTCATTGATGTACACTTTTTCTTTTTGTTTATTATGTTTGAGTTGGATGCAAGAAAAAACAGCTGAATGATCCGTCAGAGGTGCATCCAGTACTACTGTGGTGGTAGGGTAAACGGTCTTTAGTATTGCGTGGTCTAAACAATTATTGTATCTGGTAGGATAAAAGTGGGCTGCAAGAAAACCATGACTTGCTAGTAGGTTCAGGTAGTCATTAGAGTTACGATCTTCGTTATTAGGCTTTATGTCAATATTTAAATCACCCATCAAAAAAACATTAGCACAGTGTCTGTAGGTATTAAGTAGTTCATCTAATGAGAATATGAAATTATCTATATTACTCTGAGAAGGTGATCTATACACGCCAATGAGTGCTGTATTTGAATCAATTTTTACTACCAGACAAGTAGCGTCCGCTAGGTTAACTTCTTCTACAGTAAAATTTGTTCCATTCTTTATATAAACTACAATTCCATCATTTTGGTTATGGTTTTTTCTAGTGAAATGTGTCTCATAGCCAGCCATAAATGGAAATTTTGATATTTTTGAGTTCCACGTTTCTGTCAAAATATAAACATCAAACGGGATACCTACTCTTGTCACAAGTATACGGAATTCTTCAAAGTTTTTATTGATACTTCTGATATTTTGTGTAAGAATTTTTAGACTTAGATCAGTTTGAATATTAGACATTAGAAGAGACTTGCAGGCTTCAGGATTGGTCAGAAAACATGGGCCGGCATTGAGATTATCTATGTTATTTATTAACTTAAAAGTGTTTATGTGATCGTGTTTTAGTTTTTAAGAAGTCAATGTTTGAATTTAGGACCGCAACCACAAATGAAATTGTGGGTGATCGTGATTTATTTTTAGAGTGGTTTTGATGACATTCGTAGATAAAAATTGTAAAAAATATATGCGAGTTATTTTTATAAAAGGTAACGTAATTCTCAAACAATTGTTGGCAAATGTTGAAAAAGATCTCGTAATTTGACGTTAAAATTTGGTTAATGTAAAGAAAATTAAACATATGATAGCCCAAGTGGTAAAAAATAAAAGAGTGTACAAACAAACCCAGTCACTGTGAATCCCTAATGTTAATAAGCTGATCTTCATTCTTCACTTCAATATGCGGCGATTCGGGAGATTTACGTAGGTATATTTTACCGTTACTAGTCCAGCAGAATTTAAAGTCCTGGGTCTTTGCTAAGTCTCTTGCTAAGAAGAATAGTCTCCTTCCTTTACTCGTCAAAGCTTCTGATATAAAGATTGGATTTCTTTGATCATTGCATCCAATAGAGGTTGTACTCAAGCGCTGGTTAGGGTTCTGCTTATTGTATGCTTTAACCCCGTTTATTACATCTTTTTTCATTAAGACAGATGTGAAATCTGCCACAATCGTGCCTGCCACTCTCCCAGATTTACTGCTAAGACGGTAGACATCTCGAATGGCAAATGAGGGGATGTTTACATTCACCGTGCGTCCCACCTCTTGCACGATTTTACACAGTTCAGGCTTAGATTCAGGTTGGGTCATCACCGGAATATTTCTTAACTCAATAGTAGCCGCTTTCGAAGTTTTCTGCATCTCTTCAATCTTTGATTCCAGTGTATCGATTTGTAGTAGATGATTTTTACGTTGAGCTTCAAGTGTCTCGACTTTAGACTTCATGTCTTCATACTGAGTATTCATGAAGTCCAGGGCTTTTTCTATTTCTTCGTTAGATTTTTTTATGTCGGAGTTCTGGCGTTTTATCTCAGCAATATCTGCAAGGAGTTTGTTCATATGCGAATCTTGACTTTTTTTGATATCTTCCATCATATTCTTGAATTCATCCTTGAAGGCCGAGAAACGTTCCTCACTTGTTTCTCGCTGTCTTTTGTTACGTTGGCTAACAAAAGGTGACAAGGGTGTGGCAGGTATGGTCTTTGATATGTCCGGGTCAGACAGGGTATGTTGCATCAGATTGCTTCCGGGAGGTGATCTCGTGATGGTACTCATAGTCGAGTTTTAAGTGTCCGAAGTTCGAAGTTTATGTGATCAGTCGGATGCCTGATTGTTTTGCCGTGTCCAATGTACCTTGGCCTCTGGTCCAATAGTAGGTGCCTGTTTATTGCAGATCAAGTAGGATTGGTAGCTCTCTTACTGGCGGTTACAAGCTCCTGTGTGTTCTGTGCGCCTAGTACTCGTTACAATTTTTAGATAAATAATTTAAATTAAATTGTATTTATAAGCACACGTCTACTCGCTTTGGCGGTCCAGGGGGAAGGTAAGTAAAGAAATAGTAAGAAAAAGTTTTGTCTGGTTCAGTTTTGTTAAAAAACAGTATTTCTATGTTTAAGACATGATTTTATGTATGCTTTAAATGAAATAAATGCTTATTTTTTTGTATTTGTGGCCTTTGATGGAAAAAAAAAATATCAGAGCTCATGTTATTTTTTTATGCAAAACGGACGTATACGCTCTTAAAAGCTTGCACAGCACATACTACTTTCTAATAACCAAACACATTAAAAGAGGGTTAAAATGCCTACAAATTGATATATATCACATATAATATTAATGCCGTAAAAAAAAATTGTGAACAAAAAAACGAATACAAAATCTTTAAACAGCTCCCCTGTAAAAAGTAAATTTTTGACTTGTGTCGCTTTTGTATTTAATGGACGACATGTATGCCAGTCAATAAAATATGTCAAGACCTAAACATTAACTGTTATACCTACGCACAACGCACAAGTAAAAAAAAAGTCTAAACTAGTTTTAAATTGGAAGCAATATGTAGTACATAATAATATTAGTATCTTGGCAAAAATATTAGGTATTTAGTATCGGTTTCGCTACGCAATCTATGATCGGTCGTTATTAATTTATATATTATATTTTATACCTTTCATTAAGTATACCAATTAGTATTATGCTCATCCTAATTATTCCAAATCATCGTTATGATAGTTTACGTTATACCTAAATACATTATGCGTAATGGTTTATGCGAAATTATGCTTATGCCACTTAAATAGTATGCTTAACAACGCTATGCCAATTTGAAGTATGCGTAATAAATTATGCGAATTAATATAGACTCCCTGTGCTTGCCAAGCAATGTAAACACCGCATCTAACGCGAAAAGCGGCAGAATAGGAAAACTGTTTTCAATTCGCACAGAACTGGATTTTATTTTCCGAAATGCACTCGAGTGTGGAACGGCGGATACAAGCTTCGAATCGGTTTGGAGTGTGCACTTCAATTTTTATAAAATTCGATGGTGAAACTTGATTTATATTTTTTTAGACTAGTAAGTTTGTATTTTACCCGCCACTATATTGTCAGAAACCACGCAGAAAACAGTATAGTTCGGGAAATATTATTTGACCGACTTTTATCTTACTTACGACCTTTTGTTTTGCATTATTAACAATAGAAAAGTGCTAGACTACTGATTGTCCAATAAACTTACTAGACAATCAGTAGTCTAGCGTTAACACTTGTGTTAACGCAAAAGGACGTAAGTAAAATAGCAGTCGGTCAAATAATATTTCCCGAACTATAATAAAATGATGTAAGTAGTGCATTGTGTTATACCTTTTAAATACAACTGAAGTTTTCGATGGGTGTCTGAAATTTTTTTAATATATATTTTCCCTTTTTGTTGTTTATTGAGTCAAACAAAAATATTAGGAACATCCGCTTTAACGATTATTCTATAATTCTAAATGAGATATCAAAAACAGGTCCGAAAAGTTTAAATTCACCTCTAGACTAGTTCCAGTCACTTTTAACTAAATTAATTGCTTAGAAACATTGTACAACAATCCAGACAATTAAAAATAGAGTAAAAATAAGATTTTTCTTTTGTTTTTTAGCTTCAGAGACAAATTAGGTGCATAGACGGATATCTAATGGTAAGCACTGTTTCGTTGGCCGCGTGGTGACAGCATCTTCGGGAAGAGTTGCATTCTTATAATATATGCGTTTGTCACCAAGGGATGCTAATAAAACGTTGCTTATGATCAAACACTGTAACTGGGTAAATTATACGCTCGTAGAAACATATGTACACGATGCATGTGTAATTCAACTAGATTCTGGGTGCTTAGACAAGTTGCCAGTCGCTAAAGGTGCATTCAGACCAGCCGGGCATTCGTTATTCTATCGCCCACTCTACGAAATCAACGAATCACGTTTTGTGTAGCGATTGACTTTCGTAGAGTAGGGGGTTAGAATAGCGAATGCTCGTTTGGTCTGCATGCACCTTAACGCTCAATCGTCAATCGTAAACGAAAGGCAGCTAACTGTATTTTTCGTACTAATATGAAAGAGTGACATTGAGGGAAAACTACGATACGCTACTAAGCGTTAGCGATTGGCAACTTGGCTAAGCCTAACGATCAGGGGGGCTACCATGATATGTATAGTTGTATACTAATGCGATTCAGTTCAGGACTTAATCTGAATCACTGTGTCAGTTCCATGGAATAACTGTCAAAGTTATACTAAATCGCATTTAAGAGATCATGGTACAATTGTTTCTTTACAGTTTGTCTGAACGCTAGGAACCCTCATAAGACAAAAAATATCGTTTCACTAAAATGTTAATGCTACTTTATTGGCAAGAAAATTAGAATAATTCAAAAAGAGTAATTTAACAAAAAAGACGGCGTCCTAGAACTGGTAAGAAATTTAAAAAGTTCTTGATAGGTACACATTGGAAGTGATTGTGATGAGTCTCGGATCTAAATCAATTACGAGCAGGTTTTAACGAGTCTGTGTCCCTTACCAAGAACCTCTTATTTAAAAAAAACAGTCTACTTATAAGTTTATCACCGTAGCAGAGGAGTGTCACTATAAGTAAGTTTAAAGGTACATTTTGCGAGAGCGCCCGCCGGGCAGGCGTATGGTAGTGGCTGCCACTTGGCAATAACTACATAATTATAATCGTGTCATGTTGAAAATTCGTTTCGTGTTTCTTACGACTATGAATCTATGTCTTATAATTTAAAGCTGTTTTTAAATTTTCGGAGCATTACATTACATTAAGGTGGATTCTACCCTATCCCTGCCGCTTATCTGCTAAAAGATGGCGCTACAATTGCACAAACACCATATTTTCGTCATTTTCTGCTAAACCGAGAATCAGAGTTAACATGTTTTGAGATACGCGATAGGAGCAAAAAATCTAATGTACAAATTGATAGCAACCTGCACAAAATACTGTTCTTCTAAATCGCAATAATGCAAAAACTAGAAAATTTTGTAATTTTACCCTGTAACGCACACTACTACACCTCCTGTCAGTACCCAATGTCAGTTGTACAATCATTACTCGTTAATAAACTAGATGGCGCCAGTTAAGAGAATAGCTTTTCTAAATGGTCTAAGTTCTAACTAGAGGGCGCCAATTAGGAAATGACTTTATATTGTACTAGCTGTGCCCGCGACTTCGCACGCGTGCTGTTCGGTGATCTGTGTTGTACATTTTCAAATGTATGTCTGGTAAATGGGTTTCTTAGAATTGGTCCTTTAAATTGTGATAAGATATCAGATTAACAGCCAAGTTACAAACGTATTGTGTTCGGTGTAGCAAAGAAATTAATATCATACACAATGAAATAAATGGTTTAGGTACCTATCGTTTGAGGTTAACTTCCAAATACTACTCAAATTTTGATATCTCTAAAGGTAGTAAAATAATGTGGTTTCCCTCAGCAAACAAAATGATAGTCGTATTTCAAAACGCCAAAATTATACGTATTCTAAAAAGTATAAGCATAGCGTAAGTAAAGAGTTGAGGGTAAAAATTAAGATGAGGCTTGAGAGCATCATAAAAGTCATCATCATAGCATGGATTACCCTAAGTTAACGGGAGGACTTCAGTTGCTGAAAGTGTGGCAGTAAGCGTCAGTGCAGTGTATGCAAAAACCTATCGCAACAAATTAGGTAGGTACCTACTGATTGCAATTCATAAATCCGCTATATTGTCTTTTGAGATCTGGCCAGGCGAATCTAAGGATCAAATTTTACCGGATATTTTTTTTGATATAAACAATAACAACATACCTATTTTATGAAATGCCCTAACTTTGAATAATCCATCTATTGACCGAATATATTACTACTTATACTTAGTGAAGTAATTTAACTAACAGTTTTCAAGTGACATCTGTGATGGATATGGTTAAGCTTACCTTGTCATCTGCCTCCATGTCAGTTTTCATGGATAGTATTATTCACGCACATATACAAAGGCAAAGCACGAAATTGTATCAATTTTCAAATTGATAATTCAGAAATACTATACCACTTTTTGGACTTTTTTTTACATACGCGCAATCTACGGGATACGTACAACTTACTATCAAGGTTCAAAATTACAAAAAGTCTACTAATTAACAGAGTTAATGTCGACAAATTTGTATGAAAATCGCACAGGGACATCCACCTTAACATTGCAATGTAAGTACAGATGTAGTGCAAAATCCTTTATGTTCGGCTTTTCACGGAAACGCCCGAATAATCTCCCTGTCTCAATTAGCTTCAGTCCAATACATATTGAAGTTCATTGTGACAGCAATATGAATTCGGATGTTTCCGTGAAAAGCCGAAGAGAAAGGATTTTGCACTACATTGTATGAACATTTGTTAATATTGATATGGCAGTGTTGTCGTCCGCTTTTGAAATTAGCTGCCAACGAGCGTTCTTGAGTGTGTTGTTCTACATTGCGCGCTGAACTATTTCGTACGGATTTTGTTGGTTTAATTTTAGGTAAAAGTTATCTAAATGTTGTTGATCATTATAATTATTCTAAACGAGGGTTCCCGTTAAGAGCTTTGCCCGTATTAACCTTACACCCTTTAAAATAGTAAATGTGTGTAAACTGTTATTTCATAACAGTATTCATATTTATAGTTCGGGAAATATTATTTGACCGACTGTTATCTTACTTACGACCTTTTGTTTTGCGTTAACACTTACTAGACTATCTGCAGTCTTGCACTTTTCTATTGTATGTGATGTAAAAAAAACTGGCCAAGTGCGAGTCGGACTCGCGCGCGAAGGTTTCCGTACCATTATCAATTTATTATTAAAAATATACAGTTAAATCAACCTACCTCAAAAACTAAAAGAGATAATTTAATCAAACCAAAAATCGTTGATAGAGTTTATTGATGTGCATAACATATATTTTTTTTAGAATTTTATATCGCGTAGTTTAAAAAATAGAGGGGGGGGGGACACATTTTTCAGATTTTGAGAGCTGATATCTCGAAAACGATTTGCTTAAATTTAAATAAGATTTATAAACCTTCATATCATTTTCAAAGACCTTTCTATTAATACCCCACACGCTTATATACAACTAAAAAAAAAATTCTATCCCTCAGTTACATGTATGGAGGGCCCCCACCCCAATGTTTTTTTTTACAATTTAGTATCATAATCCTGTAGCGGTTCATACAACACATATCCTTACCAAATTTCGTTACTGTAGCATTTATAGTTTCCGAGTAAATCAGCTGTGACAGACGGACAGACGGACAGACGGACGGTTCCGTTTTTGCCATTTTGGCTACGGAACCCTAAAAAAGGTCGTAAGTAAGATAAGAGTCGTTCAAATAATATTTCCCGAACTATACCTACACAATTTATTTCGAACCCTTAGTAAGGCTTCGTTTACATGTCCAATCAGGCTATTTCCGGTGCTCCTACGTCATCGTGTTGCAGCGTGCTGTTGACACCTTATAATTAATAATAAAATTAATAAATAGAAAATTGCTGAATATTGCTTTGGGGCTTTCCGTAGTTTGCTTAGCAGCTTGTAAAGTCCATTTCAAATATGACGGCCCGATTCCACTTAACAAAGTCATTAGGCGTCAGCAATAGGATCAGTGATAAAAAAAGAAACCTGGCCAGGCCCTTTTGTGACGTGATATTTTATGCATACATCGGTGTACCACACGTACCAATTTGTAGTGGACCAATTAAATGACAAAAGTTTCGAGTGGCATCGGGCCCTCGTATTTGAAATGGACTATACAGTCAAATGCAAAATAAGGTGTATATAAAAAATGCTCAAAAATATGTCCCTGTGCACTTTAATTCGGTGTAATAAGAAGGTTTTAACGTATTTATTGGAGGATTCTTTCGATAGGCACCAAAATTTTTTGGACTTGTCTGTAAGTAAAAATACGGTGTATGATCACGAGTAAGGTGATATCCATTGGTTGACATACTGGCAACTTTAAGTGAGCATCAAATGCGGAGACTACCGTAGAAAGGGGTAAATAGGAATGACGGGGTAATTGGGAATGTAGAATAAACTGGTCTGTTAGCCCAGGACAAACAGTCCAGTTTAGAATAACACATAATTATGAAAAAATCTGCCGTTCTAAATTGGACGGTTTACCCTGGGCTAACCGACCAGTTTACCCTACATTCCTATTTACCCCGTTTTACGGTACTCACTTCTACACTTAATTTCTATCAATAGTTTTGTTATGTTTCTAATTTTATACATTTTTAGGCAATGACATTAAATAATAAATGGACGCACAGAGCCAAACAAAAAAACCAAGAAAAGTGGCACTAAAAGTCATTTCTATCATGTTTCAGTTGAAGCTAATAACGCTCACTTACAATAAACTATAATAAAAAAAACTCAAAGAATAAAAAACTTTGTGAAGTGAGCAATAAGTGTCAAATTTGCGAACAACACCGCAAAATAGTAGAAACTTTTTATGTTTAAGGAATAATGATGCTATACCGTAAGGTGACCAAATGTCAACTGTCAGAACTGAATAGCGGAGCAAAAGGACCGCAATATTTACTTCTGCAGCCCATTTTTTGGGGCCATTTGTTTGAGCTGTTTGGGGATCCACTTATATATTCTAAATCAATGTTTTTAGGTAAGTCAAAATATTTCATTTCAGGCCGATAATAAGCCTGTTTAATATTTATTTCTGTACGAAATTGCAAAAAAAGATAGACGATGATGGCGCAACTATAAGAGTTTCTTGTTTACTACGGAACCCTAAAAAAGACCAGTTTTTCCTTTTCATCTGTAAATATACGTAATCAAAGACCGAAAATTATTACTTAGGTTAAAACCATTATCCACTAGAAAAATTTGTAGCCGAACTCAAGTAATCAACTCTTGATCAGATTCTCGGTACCTGTCTAGAGGTCACATTACAAAAAAATAAGCATTAAAGGTACAAAATGCTAACATCCAATATTTCTTTCTGTCCTAGTTGACATATTCGCTTAACGCTTAACAGAATGAATGAATGATTGTTACTGGCCAATCTGACAGATTTATATTGGATTGCTTTCTTCAACAGAATAGGTTTTTGGAAGAAAAATGAATGCTCGATTCAATCATTTTCATTTCACAAGCATTACAGATCGATGCTAGATTTTGATGTCGTAAAATAATTATTATACATAAATAATCTATAATGAAATAAAAGTATGAAAATGGATAAACTCGCGTGTATTAACTAACTTTAACTTCATTATGACGTTTCGAACACTTTACAGGGTTCGTGGTCTGCGGATGACGCATCATCAGTTGGTTAATATACGCGAGTTTATCCGTTTTCATAGTTTTATTTCATGTATAATCCTCGTGGTAATCGAAGAAAATATTAATCTATAAGTATTCGATGTTTTTAAATAATCTTTTATTCAAATAACATAGGTACAATAATTTAAATTGTAATAAGTAATTAGTGAAAATAAAATATCAAGTTCTAGAAAAAGTGTTAATCGATGTTGGGAAGGGCGGCACCATCGTCGAAGCCGAGCCATCTGGCAGCGGGCATGAAGCGGTGGCGAGTGCATCGAATGCACATGCTTGTAGCGCGTATTACTGCGACATTAATTCTCGCTCGAAGCCAGCCTAGGATGGTACTCAAGGAGCGATTCCAGCGTTCAGATATGGTTTCTGCCATGTGTTTGATAGAGGTGACTGTACGCACATACCTACTATTACTTACCTTATGGAAATTAGTTATTTTTGCGCTTATTTGTAACTCATGTTGTGTACACTTACTTTGGATCTCGTGCTAGCATATATATGCCATTTGATGCTTACTTGTTAAATCCTTATTGTACGATGTCTGTTTGGTGTACCAAATAAACAAAAATAAAAATAAAGGATGACATAAATATTTTAAATAATCTACTTTTATCTATTTTGCAAATGCAAACATCTCAAACCACGAGTAACATACATTACAAAAAATCTGTCCATTTCCGCCTTTTTTGAAGTCGATTAGAAACGAACAACAGTTATGTCCATGAAGGCTAGAAATATTAAGTTTTTCACCTTGTCAATTACTTACATGAATTGAATGAAATATATTGAATGTCCTAAATCCTTGTGCATACATAGTCAAGATATTTAAATGCAAACTGCTTATTTTGTACGGATATGTCCATCCAAACCGTGTTTTCATATGAACGAGCTATTAGTTTTACTGCAGAGTAATAGAAACGCTCCATTGAGCTGAAACCAGTTAGGATTCCAATTTTAGATTGCTCAGGTCTAAATACCGAGGAAGTATAGGTACCTATGTACCTACAATAATACAATACAATACAAAACTCTTTATTGAACACCTCACACGTAATAAAAAATAAAAGTACACAAAACAAAAGAAATACAATAAACAGTAGGGTGGATCGATTTTTTTATTTTTGGAATTTCATAAAATAATCTTTATAGATCGATAATTCGTGGCTAGAGAAACAAAAAATATTATGATCATTTTTGTATTTACTTTTATTTTGTACTTCGTTTATAGGCACAAAAATCGACTCTATTTTTAAGGTTTTTTTAAGAAAATTCAGTAGTTCGTGGATATTTTCGGTTTTATTTTTATGTAGAAACAAAATAACATCATTTGTCATAAATTTAGAATTGGCGCAATTTAATTATATGAAAATTATAACCAGTATCGGCAAAAACTGGTTTTCAACTTTGAGGCTCTTGGGGCAGTACTTGCCAAATGAATATCAGAAAAAGGTATATTGTAAAAGAATGTTACTTTTTACGACTATCATTCTATTGGCCGGCGGTTCCAAAAATCCGAAAAAAAATTTTTTTTTCATACTTCAATGTATGGACCAAAATTTTTTTTCAGGATTTTCTGAAAGGGCTGCGTATAGGAATAACCTGTCTAAAAAGTAACATCTTGAACAATATATCTTTTTCCGATAATCATTCGGGAAGTACTGCCCCAAGAGCCTCAAAGTTGAAAATTATTTTGGAGATACTGCGAACAATTTTCATATAATTAAATCACACAAACCTTAAAGTTATGAAAAACAATCTTATTTTGTTTATCCATAAAATTAAAACAGAAAATATCCTTGCTCATCCGAGTTTTCTTAAAAAAACCTTAAAAATAAGGCCGATCTTCAGGCTTCTATATGGGGTCCATAATGATAAAATATCCAAAAATGGTCATAACATTTTTTGTTTTTCTAGCCGCATAGTATCGATTCGTAAAGATTATTTTATGATTACCCGAAAATAAAAAAATCGATCCACCCTAATAAACAGAGGTCACAAAAGGCGGCTTGGCCTTATCGCTAGGTGGCGATCTCTTCTAGACAACCTTTGGGTAGAGGAGACGCGATTACAAAATTTAGGTAGTAGGTAGGTGGTGCAGAAAAAGGAAAATATTTAAAATGAATATATAGGTACCAACAACACAAACAAAAATTCCAATAGACATAGGTACCTACATAAATAAATGTAGTCATAAGTCATAATATTTAATACATACATATACCAGCTCCATATATAATTATAAAAAATTAATAAGAAATATACAATTCAATTGAGTCCTTCTTTTTTGAAGTCGGTTAAAACTGTGATCTGGGTTGGCTCCTTAGTCTGATATTAATTAATAAATATCAGGTAAAAAGTAATGCGCATTCCTATTACTGAAATTCCTTCAGCAATAGATCAAAGCAAACTTCGTTCGATTCAATTGTTTAGGTTGGACCAGATTTTTCCGGAACTGTCTGTTGTTGGAGTCGGAACAACAATTACTGTTAAATCGACATCGGAGTGCCCGAAGATACGGATCACTAAAAAACATAGATACGCCACCCTGATAAGAAATATAGTTTTTTTGAGGAATAGAGGGAATACGTAAAGGTGCATTCAGACCAAACGAGCATTCGCTATTCTATCCCCCAGTCTACGAAATCAACGAATCATGTTTTGTGTAACGATCGAATTTCGTAGAGTAGGGGATTAGAATAGCGAATGCTCGTTTGGTCTGAATGCACCTTAATGAAACGGACGCGTTATGGAACGGACACTATTGTCACTAAGTAGGGGGAATACGCAATGAAACAGACTCATTATGGAACGGACACCATTGATCTCTTTAAAAAATCTGAACGAATATATTCCTAAAAAAGAATATTGATGTTCGTTCAGATTTCTTAAAGAGATCAATGGTGTCCGTTCCATAATGAGTCTGTTTCATTGCGTATTCCCCCTACTTAGCGACGTGCTAAGCTAGGATACGTTTATGACTAAGGGGGTAAGCCTACAGTAGCCGTACCAATACTTTTCAAGTACGAGTAGATATCGGTAACGTTATATTTTACTCGATATGTATGTATATTGCGGTTTAAGTGCCAAAAATATACATACGCGACCTTAACCTCAAGACAATAAAGTCGTGTAAATATATTTTTGGCACCTAAACTGTAATTATATCTTTGACGTCGACTGTATATAAAGCAGGGCATCGCGCTCGTTCCAATATGGAGCGACCTCGAGAGAATGCATTACGTATCGAGTGAAACCTTACGTATCCTTTACTATCCAACTATTGGTACGGCTACAGAGCTTTTATGCTAAAAATCTCACGAATCTCCTTTGTTTTTAGTAAACTAGAATATATTTACTAATGAAATGACATAAAAAGTAGAAAAAAGTTGAAAAGTAAAGTTTTCATTTTTACTATCAAGTCCAAATCCAAATTAATTATTTGCTATAAAACATTCTGAAATCTCCTCTTCTTCTACCTAGCGTTATCCCGGCCTTTGCCAGGGTCCGCTTTCCTGCTACATTTCCTCCACTTTACGCGATCCTGGACATCTTCTACTGTAAGCCCATTCACACTCATGTCAGCCTTCACGACATCTAGCCATCGCTTATTTGGTCTGCCGCGGGGTTGGGGCATATGTTTCCTACGTAGTAAGGTGGCCTACGACGAACGTGATCAAACCACCGAAGACGGCATTCTTGAAGCTTCTCCGCTACGTCACGGACTCCGAGGCTGCCACGCCACGGATGTACTGAAATATTATGTGCATATACAATTTTAAGCACAACTTTAAATAGAAATGCTCCTATAATTATGTTGAGTCTGTTGTTATGTTGTAATCTGCGCTGCAGTGAAGTTGGGTCCGTCTGTCGACCTTAATTCTCGCGGGACGAGTGCAGCCACTGTCTTTGGGGTAGAGACAGCAAATAAATGTCCTAAAACTTTCGTTAAAGCGTCCAATTCTTAATTCATCATCATCATCATCAGCCTATGTTAGTAAACTGCTGGACGTAGGCCTCTCCTAATAAGTATACGTATAGACGCATTAGGAGGTAAATGCCCATAATCGCCACGCTGGGCAAGCGGGTTGGCGATCAAGCCCATCATCAATCTTGTAAAATGGTCAGTGACACTTCAATCCCTTAGTCGACTCTTACGACACCCGTAGGAGGAGTTGGGGCGGTGACAAATGTATTCTTACTGCCGTCACCACACGGCATTCTTAATTCTTAATTAATTTTTCGAAAAGTAATTAAACCTATTTTTTTACTATTATCCTCTTGCTCGGTTACCTTGCAATCTAGCTTCGTGACATGTAAGGTATTAAAGTTTTATGTTTTCTATAAATATAATTAAATGGTTAAACTTACGTATATTTGGTCATTACTCACACATGTTTCGGAGAACCTAGTCTCCATTAATAATAATAATAAAAAAAAAAAAAAAAACCGCTGTGACAGTGACAGTCGTGTTTGTACTACGATTTTGATAAATATTTATTTTATACGCGTTTTATACACCACAATTGCGATTTAACCATCCAAGTGACCCTGATAATGAAGAAAATGTTAATATTATACCAAACTAACAATGAGAGTAGTCACAAAGTCGCAATGTTACCATTTTGACATTTGACATGTTGAACACGGCTAGACGCGTACAAGCAAATTAATTCAAACCGAATGCAAACACGAAGTCGAACTAAAGCGGAATCCACCAGAAGCGCACGACCTCCACCTTCGCCCGCCTCGTCCAGCTCTCCGTCCACATCGTCGTCGGGCGATGAATTCGCTACAGCGCCCGACACAGACGGATCCAGTGACGAGAGCGGGCCGCCGCCGCCGCCGCCGCCACGACCACCTGCGCGACGAGGACGGCCACCGCTGCCGGCACGCTTGGGGCCCGCGGGACATGCTGCCCCGCCCACGGCTCCCGCTGCCGGTGGTGTAGTGCGTCGCATGCGATGGACTCAGGAAATTAATGAGAACTGCATGCGCGCCTACTACGAGGCTACAGAGGGGGGAACCCGACTAACCGCGTACCGTTCTAGGATTCTGCCTCTGTTTCAGGCTCTTGAACCCGCCATCGCCGTATCGGAGCAACGACTAGCGGATCAGGTGCGGGTCATTCTACGTTCTAAGCGTTTGGATGACTCGACACTTGATCGGCTTCGCCTGCAGGCTCTCTCGACTCGCGCAGCTTCCACCTCGGCGCGGGACCCGCCCGCCACGTCGCCGGACCCGGTGCCGACACCTGACCTGGCCCCGGGGGCGCCGCGGGTTGATCCCAGTGCCGATGAGGAGTATTTCGCGAGTCAGAGTGTAAGTACTGCAACTGATGAGCATCTGAGGAGGACTTTGGAAGAGGCGATTATGGAATATCGCTCCACACCCAATTCTAGGCCACGGTTACCACGCTTGCCCATGAATAGACGCAATCTAGCGTTAATGGGAGCCCTAAACGCTTTACTGGAGCCGTACATACGGTCCAGTAAAGATTTGGACGATACGCACTCGATCATGTACTGTGGGGCCATCGCGGCGTGCCGTGTTGCTCGAGTCAAGTTTCCGGACGCTGACCGTGCACCTAGGACCGCCGGGGGTGTCCCCGCATGGCAAGTACGGATCGAGCGTCGTATCGACTCGTTTAGGACCCTCATTGCAAAGCTGATCTGCTTCAGGGGGGGCAATAACCGCCCCCGAGTAATGCGCTTTGTGAACCAGGCGTTCGCGGGAACAGGCATCATGCCCTGCGACTACATGGCCAACCTCACAGAGCGCATTGACTTTTTGAAGCAGAAAATTTATGCATGGGCAAGCCGTATCCGCCGCTACAGAGAGCGTGTGGATCAATTTCAACAGAACCGCCTCTTCCAAAGTGACCAAAGGAAGTTATACCGAAGGTGGGAGGGAACCGATCATCATTTATCCGACGCGCATCTACCGGATGCTACTGCCATGACTGATTTCTGGCGTAGCATCTGGTCGGTGCCCGTCGGACACATCGAGGGTGATTGGATGAACGTTGTTGAGCGTGAGTGCGAAAGCATCGAACCTATGGAGGCAGTTGTCATCAGCCCCGATGACGTAACTTGTGCCATCCGCCCTGCCCAGAACTGGAAAAGTCCTGGACCGGACGGATTGCACAACTTCTGGCTAAAATGGTTTCGGTGCTCCCACTCGCGATTAGCAGCGCAATTCCAACAAGCCATTGAGCTTGGTTCCCTGCCTCCTTCCTTAACAACAGGTGTAACCTTCCTGCTCTACAAGTCTGGTAGTACCACGGAACCGAAAAACTACCGACCCATCACGTGCTTGCCTACACTCTACAAGCTCCTTACATCCATTTTGAGATCAAAAATTAACACGCACATTGTTGCGAACAATGTTCTGGCCTCTGCTCAAAATGGATGTAGGGTTGGGTCCCGTGGTACTAAAGAGCTTCTCCTCATCGACATGACCATTTGCCAGCAAGTCCGGCGTAACAAAGGGGCCCTCTCCGCCGCTTGGATTGACTACAAGAAGGCCTATGATTCGGTGCCCCATTCATGGTTGAAGAGGGTCTTGGAGCTGTATAAAGTTGATGCAGCTTTAAGATCCTTTTTCGGCGCGTGTATGGGGCAGTGGACCACAGTCCTTCGTCAACCAGGAGGCGGAGATGACCGCTCTGGCCCGCAGGACTTCATAAGGATCGAGCGAGAAATATTCCAGGGTGACAGTCTGAGTCCCTTATGGTTCTGCCTAGCTCTGAATCCCCTCAGCACCCTGCTGAAGGATTCAGGACTAGGTTGTCGGCTTCGGAGAGAGGGTGAAGTCATTTCTCACCTTCTGTACATGGATGATCTCAAATTATTTGCGCCAAATAGCCAAGACTTGTTGGAGCTACTGCGAACCACAGAAGTTTTCAGTAGTGCCATCAATATGGAGTTTGGTGTCGATAAGTGTGCGATTATACATGTGCAGCGGGGGAAAGTAGTAAATTCAACAAATTTACAGCTTTCTGAGACAATGTCGTTCAGATCTATCTCGGAAGCAGAAACCTATAAATACCTTGGTATGTCACAGTCTTTGGGTATTTGAAGATATGGGAATTAGACAGGCGGTGAAGGAGCGCTTTTTCAGCCGGCTCACAAAAGTACTTAACAGTCTTTTGTCAGGAGGCAACAAAGTGCGCGCCTTCAACGCTTGGGTAATGCCCATACTCACATACTCCTTTGGCGTACTAAGGTGGACTCAGACCGAGCTGGACGCCCTGGATCGAAGGGTCCGTACACTGCTTACCACACATCGAATGCTACACCCGCGCTCATCAGTTATGAGATTGTACATCCCGCGGAAGTGTGGGGGCCGCGGCTTCCTAAATGCCAAAAACCTTCACAACCACGAGGTGTACAATCTCAGAAACTATTTTCTTAACAATGAGTGCGGGATGCATCGTGATGTGGTGGCAGTAGACCGGAACCTCACGCCGCTCTCCTTGGCAAAAGAGAACTGGCGCAGACCTGTGGTACTAAGCACCGAGGACCGCAAGGCGGTATGGAAGAGCAAGGAGCTAAACGGGCGGTTCTATAAGGCCCTCATGGGACCTGACGTAGATCTGCTCGCGTCGGTGAACTGGCTACGATTCGGGGACCTCTTCGGGGAAACCGAGGGTTTTGCCTGTGCAATTGCTGACGAGGTTATCATGACGAATAACTACCGGAAATATATCCTGAAGGACGGTACGGTCGACATCTGTCGGGCATGCCGCCGTCCCGGTGAGTCACTCAGGCATATTATTTCCGGTTGTTCTCAGATTGCTAACACCGAGTACTTGCACAGACATAACCTCGTAGCCAGTATTATACACCAGCAGCTTGCTCTTCGATACGGCCTTGTGGACGTCGAAGTGCCATACTATAAGTACACAACTGCACCAGTTCTCGAAAATGGTCGTGCCACGCTCTATTGGGATCGACCTATCATCACGGACAGGACTATTGTAGCCAATAAGCCTGATATCGTGCTGGTAGATCGATCGCAGCGCCGGGCTGTGCTCGTCGACGTCACCATCCCCCATGATGAGAATCTCGTGAAGGTCGAAAAGGACAAGTCCAGTAAGTACCTCGACTTGGCCCACGAGATAACCGCCATGTGGGATGTTGACTCGACGATCATAGTCCCGATAATCGTTACAGCGAACGGTTTAATAGCGAAGAGTCTCGACCAACATCTTAAGAGTCTCTCGCTAGATGGCTGGATCAAGGGTCAGATGCAGAAGGCGGTAATCCTGGACACGGCGCGGATAGTCCGTCGGTTCCTCTCCCTGCGACCTTAACCACCGGCAGCTTGGGCCCGCCCCGTTGCCGGCGGCACCCTAGGTTAGGTTTTTATAATGTGTTTATATTTTATATTGTTTTTGTATGTTGTATTGTATTTTACTTTTATAACCATATTATAACAACCTAGCCTAAGAGAATATTTAAATAAAGGACATAATAATAAATAAATAAATATCTTGGGACATCTTACACAAATCGACCTAGTCCCACGGTAAGCTCAATTAAGGCTTGTGATGTGGGTACCAGGCGACGATATATATAATAGATAGATACATATAGATACTTATATACATAGACAGCCATGACCAAGGAACAAACATTTGTGATAAATAAATACACAAGGAATGCCCTCGCCGGGATTCGAACCCGGAACCTCAAGCTTCGTAGGCAGGGTCACTACCAACTAGGCTATGAAAGCTGGCATTATCAACTGCGACCATATATAACATGGACCTCTAACGCCAGCTCAAAAATGCCCCCAAAAACAATTGTTCGATTGTGCCAAGATGGGCAGAACATAGCGCTTTTCTTAACACCACGCATATTATTTCGGCGCAACATCTTTGACAAATGCTTATAGAATATAGCCAATCAAAACTTTGACGGACCAACCAGAACTATTTTTAAATGGCGGTTTAAGTTTTTATAGGTTGATATTGAAATTCATTACCGTGATGCATTGAAGAGGGGGTGACACTTGTCATCTAAAGTTCAGGACTGTTTTTAAAATGGCCAATTTAATATGGCGTGAAGCTTCCATGTTTTATTTGTTCGTAGATTATCAAGCACTAGGTAAGCCCGTCTTGACGACAGGCGACTCGCAAACGCGGCGCGTACCTGACTAAATAAATATACGTGAGTTTGACCGTTTAGTTATATTTTATTTTTTCATTTATTTTCCTTCCATTAGCCGTACCATGTGTTGGAAAGTAAAGGATACGTTAGGTTTTACTCGATACGTAAAGCATTATATCGTGGTCGGACTGACATATTGGAGCAAGTGCGATGGTCTGCTTTAACACGTTCCCTGTGCATGCATCACATGTGATACATTTGAAGGTATTGATGATACGTGAATGTAGCATATATGATAACGACCGACCCTATTTAAATATAGGGATAATTTGTGCACGTACGAGCTAAGCTACGTTAACTTACCCGCACGTATCAGGTGTAAAAACTGACAATTTGATAAAAATTGGTATTGGTGGACTTTTAATACTGTTGCCAGGTTATACTTGAAATTGTGTGCGAGAATTTGCACGTGAGAGGTGACATTATCGATTTTAGCTGCACAGGGAACGTGTTAAGTATCGAGAAAAACCTAACGTGGTAACGGTACGTGTAAATGTATCTAAATAAAATGAGCCTAAATGTCAACAATTTGAGGACATCAATACCTACAAAAATGTTCAGTTTTTTAAAACGCTTATAACCATATGGTTTGATATCGTGGCTGGTTCTATTTTATCGCTATTGATAACTAGATACCCACTCGTAGAAAGAAAGTTATTCGATTTATTTTCATTCATTCAAGATAGTTTATCCAAAAAAGCACTTTTATTCAGACATAATTAAACATACAACATTATATAAAACTAAAATATACAAATTACAAAACTAAAACTTACCTAAAATAACCCACACTGCATCGTACCTGGCCCAAAGGTTCCCATAATGCCTGCAGCGTTCCCCCGCTGCACTGCTATGGAAACCTGTTGAACCAGGTACGACCCACAGCGAGGATCGTGACCCCTGTCCCGAAGCCGCCGACCAAGCTCCTTAAATAGGCGGCGAGCCTCTGAGCCCCAAGGTCCCGCTGTTTCTATAGCCACCGGCACAAACTCATACCCCGATTCCAGGGCGGAGTACTTATTATGCTTGGCTTTAGCGGCGGTTTCAGCCGCCGAACCCGCACATCTTATGGTCCGCCTCAAGTGGGACGCAGCGAATGTGCTAACACAAGTTGCGTCCCACAAGAGGCAGCGTCCTCTCCGCCATGGGATCAGGGTTAACCCATCCGGTCGTTTCCCATCAGTACGACTTAAGCCAGGGGGCTCCAAGACGCACGGCACGCCGGCTGATATCATTGCTCGACGGACGATTTCGTTTACTGTCTGGTGCCTCGGAAGCCGACCAGCGCACCTCTGGCAGCTCAAACCGTGGTGGCCATTTTCTGCTACCAACGCCCCGCATTTGCAACGATGAGCCTCACACACCTTAGCCCCCAATCGGAGGGCCACTGCTATTCTCACGGAGTCGTTGTCCAGCAGTGTACCTAGCTGGGGCGAGGGCAGTGCATGTAGCCAGGCCCCTGACTCTGGTTGTGAGACGGCCTTAAGACGCGCCAAATCTACTCCCGAGGAACCAGACAATAATCTTGTGTGTATTCCTTTGCTCCAAATGTCATCCCATTGCCTCTGCATGGTGGGGTCGTCAGGGCGTGTGTCACCAGAGACTTCTACCGACCACCTTGCGAGCGCCTCCGAAACGAATGGAACCGGGGAGCTATTGTCACCATTGAAAGGTAAAATTCGAGTGACAAGTTCCACGGTCCCATGTGAAGAAGCTAGAAAGGCAATCAGGCCGACGTCCTGTACGCGACGAATCCCAAAGCCACCGAAGCGTATTGGGAGACTCGCTTGTATCCACTGTTTTTCGGTAAGATTGACGTTTAGTAAAGATTCTAGGGTGGACTTTAGTTCGTTGTCTATTTCTTTTGCTTCGTTTGTATAAAGCCATGACGGAGAAGTTCTTAATGAGTATGTCATTCTAGGTGTAGCGAAACAATTACGCAATAGGGCCAGGGAAACGTGTGATGACAAATTTGACAGCTGGTCTCGAGCTGCAACGAGGGAATGTTTTTTGGCTTGCAGAGCAGCGCTGACACCATCAGGGAAGATAGGTGCTCCTAATAAAGAAAGGGATGCTCTGTCAAGTTTTTTAATGCCGGGCAACAAATTTTCGAGGGCTAACAGGGATGAAGCTGGTATAGGTACGGCGGAAAAGAGCTCACATTTTGCGGTGTTTAACTCGAGGCCGAGCTCTTTTAACGCGGGTATAAGCTTTTTTAAGTCCTCAATTATATCTTCGGGCTTTCCACCGATGGTACCATCATCTAGATACCACACGTTAAGCGGAGAATTTAGGGAGGTAATGACCTTATGTATAGCTAAACAGAAAATAAGAGGACCCAAAGGATCGCCCTGTTGGGCTCCGACTTGTGATAGTATTAAATTGTCTTTAAGGTAAAGGTTAGTAGCGTCCGAATAGCATTGGTATAAAAAAGGGTAGAGAGGCGGTGCTAGTTCAAGGACCTCTTTTAAAATTATGTCCCTCTCAACACAATTAAAAGCATTTTTTAAATCGATCTTGATGAGAGCACCATCAGTGTTAATATTATTCAGAACAAAGGAACGAGTGGCATGAATAGCTGCCTCACAGCCTTTGGTTGTTCCGAAGCCTATTTGTTTTGGCTGTAGTACTGTGACATTGAATCCCTGACTGCGTAACAACCTAGCTTGGCAGTGAGACGTCGGATTACACTACCTACTGCGATTGGCCGTATACCGCCGTCCTTTTTCGAAAGAGCACATAGAGACGCACCGTATAGGTATGGCCTTACTTGTAGGTTAAGCATGCCCCTTAACAAGAAATTGCATAGATGGGTGAGGGACTCTAATAATCGGGTGCCATTATTGCCTGCAGATTGGGATGTAAGTTCTTTTAAGTGTTGCGGACGTAAACCGTCTAGTCCAGCCGCAGAGCCATTGTAAAATGAGTGTATAGCTCGTTGTACTTCAACTGGGGTCACGGACAAAAAGGCACTATTACGGTCTGGCTCTGGAGGCAAATCGAGCTGTCTTGACGGGCATGGATGTTTTTCGTGTAAAGAGGCTAACGTATCTGCATTTGTAGGTGCAAGCGAAGAATCTGAAAGGAGCAGGCGGACCGCGCCCCTAAAATCACCGTCATGGACTTTATGTTCAATGGTTACATATTTTTGGTTTAATTTATGGCTTACGGTTTCTTCAGGAAAATATAAGTTTGAATTGTCTATATTTTCTTTAACTTTACTTGTTAAAGATCGGTCCACCTTGTTTTCTGGTACTCTCAGGGCAGAGTACGAAAATGACAATAAGGTAAACCAATCGTGAACACTGTTATTACGTACGCAATTTTCCATTATTTCGCAAAGTTTACCTGCGGCAAGGTGCCTGGCACCCTTTGGAATGTGTTTTAGCACACGTACATTAGCTTTCAGGAATGGCAGATCTTCTAAGCTATTATTTTGAGGTTGAGAGATGCTTGCATCAGTGTTAGGGGCTGCCTGCGAAGCAATGGGTAGGACATTAGGAGCACCTGTGGGGTTGCCTTGCTGGGCAACATCTTTTTGAGCATGGCCGATGTGTATTTGGAGACCTCGGGGAACAATGTATTGTTTGGTTGATCCTGTGCAGTGTGGGCACGGTGCACGAATAGGTCTACTCATAAAATAAACACAGTATAAAGATCATAAAAATACACAAATCGTCAACACGCGTGGGCACTGTATATCTGCTGCAATTGTAGAAGCGTAGGGCGAAGATGCACAGATGGGTATATCAACAAAGTACTAGATATAAAGACGTACAATAGGCGAGCACATTCGTCGTAGTACTTTGATAATTGAATATCAGTAAATCACAGTCCAATATAGCTAGATGTGTAAAAAATGTAAATAAACATTTTCGTTGTTGACTAGTTGACATATGTCAAACAGGCTTGGGCACACAGCGGCGCACTAGAGAAGCGACACGGGCTGCGGACTCCGCGGAGAGATTCACGAAAACATAGGTTTGCTTGATGACAATATTCCTGTGCTAGTCTCAAACCAGAAGGCATTAAATAGAATATGTAGGAAATTTTTAAATGCTAGAGAGCATTTTGTAGGTCTGTTGGCGTTGCTAGGCGATGTTCCAAAAAAGTAACAATAAAAACTTCCCGTTTAGTTTTTATTATCACTGTTAACCTTAGGTTTCTTTTTTATTGGCTTTGTATAGCTCTAACAACTATTAAATTTAAATAAGTATTGAGATTGAGAATGGTTTCCATTTTTCAGATAATTAAATGAATTTATGGAAGTATGAAAAAGCTAAAAGATATATAAATTCAATTCTTAGGTAACCCAGAAGTAAAAAACTTTTTTGCCAACAGTACAGAAGATAGAACCTAGATTATAGCAGCAAACGTCGAGATATCGAAGTAGCACCGAATTTACATAGCTCAATATGTTCCTAGCACTTACCACTATATTATGACCCGTAGTTCCAATATAACGAAGTAAAATCCAAGGCCACATTTATATGGTTAGTATATAACAGGCTTGTATTCAGTGCTTAATAGGACTGCATAATTCCTATTCGCCGTCAGATATCGAAGCGGCCATGGTGGTCAAAAATATCTAAACATAAACTCTAACTCTATAACAATAGAGGCTTGCTCAGATATTTATGAGAATCCTGGCCGCTTCCATATATCTGATGGTGCGTACTTACTATCTGTAGCACGTATTATTAAAGCTTTTAGTGATGGTATTAACTACTATTTGCAGTAGAGAATCTGTCTTAAGTTGATCGAAAATTCTGTTGAAATCTCTCTCAAGCAGCTTTAAATTGTAAATATTTGAATTGGCCAGATTTGTTGACGGATTATCAAATCTATAAAATTACTTTTCATCACACTTGCTGTCTAAGCGCGCCATTGCTTGCGCGCGTAGCGGTAGTAATAGAAAAGTGATATTCCCTAGGGAGTAATAGAAATGTCAGTACGTCATTCAATATTATTATGTCCTAAAAACTTATTTTTTTGTCGGCAAGTGTGATGAAAAACATTGTATGCATCACGGTAGGTACGCATACAATGTTTTTCAAGTAGTACTAGTACAATAGTAAAATGTATTCTTCATTAATGCACCATTGTGCATCAAGGAAGGTAAGTACGGAATTACTAACGAGAGTGTTAGAAGCCCGATGCCGTAGGCGGAGGGCTTTTCATGATTCGAGTTAGTATTCCGCTTACCGACCGTGACGCATACAATGCACACTTACCGACAAAAAATAAATTTTAACAAAAAATATTATTATGTGACGTACTGCCATTTCTATTACTCCCTAGGGAATTTCACTTTTCTATTACTCCCGCTACGCATGCAAGCAATAGCGCGCTTAGACAGCAAGTGTGATGAAAAGTAAATTAATTTATCATAAAGGATACAAAGGCCACTTAGTTTGGTAGGGGAAGCAAGTATACTATTTTTCTCAAACTTGCAATGAAATATAAAATCGAAAGTCAATTTCATAGGGCAAAGAACAAAAATAAATTACAACTATTTTTTATTAAATGTATTTGTATCTTTTCTATTTAGATTATTAGTTTTTATTTTAGATAAGATTTCTTTGTTTGTGTGTTTATATCATAATCTAGAATAAGTTTATACAATAAAGGTAATTATTCAATTACAACTTAAAAAATACATATTTTAAACGTATTTTTTTCTAATTGCTTGTGGTAATCTTTTTCCCGGTAACACTGACATTAGTTCTATGTTTTTACGGTTAAATGCCAAGATGTTCTGTCACTTTGCAAGTTACTTAAGGTATTTTACTTTTTGAAGCACGTTACATCCGTTAATTTGCAGTAGGACTGCTAAGTAGTTATGATATGCCATAAAATATCAAGTTCAATCATCGAACCAGCAACATGGTACTTTCTGGTGCAATTCGACGTAGGTACGTAATGTCAACATTTCATTGCAGGTTTGAGAAAAACCGTTTTCATCACACTTGCTGTCTAAGCGCGCCATTGCTTTCATGCGTAACGGGAGTAAAAGTGAAATTCCCTAGGGAGTAATAGAAATGTCAGTACGTCATTGAACAATATTTAGTCTTAAAACTTTTTTCCGCAAGTGTGATGAAAAACATTGTATGCGTCATGGTCGGTAAGCGGAATACTAACTCGAGTGATTAAAAGCCCTCCGCCTACGGCGTCAGGCTTCTAACATTCTCGTTAGCAATTCCGTATTTACCTCCCTTGATGCACAATGTACTATTATCTTGTGGGTTTATCTATTGAGGAATATGCACGTAACCCGAACTCAAAGATCTCAGATAGAACGGAGACCGGCAATAATGGTCGGGTCCCTAATGGGTCCGGAGTTCCTGGAATCAGAAATGTGCTAAAGCAGTAACTTGACTCTAAGTTTGTGACCGACGTAGCAAAAGGAAAGTTTTCGCTGATGTCCAATAAATATTGGATATTTGTACAGGAGTATTATCAAACCGAAATCAGAAAGGGAGTCGATACTGTTGACACAGCAAATGACACAACATTTACCAAGAAAAGAGTTTTCTATAGATGTAGTGAGTGATTAATTCATCTATTGCCTGTAAGTCTCTGCACTTAAAATATAAATATACCTAACTATGAATATATCCCAGATTGACTTATACGCTGTTGTGTCAACAGTACTTTCGAATCCCATTCTAATCGCGGTTTGATAAAATGAAAAGTATAAATTACTAATGCAATTGAAATGTCACATGTAGATCGGATCCATCAATATTTACTACAGAACTCTAAACATTGCGAGTTTGACGTTTGCACAAATACACACATTTTAAAATGCTTCAATGTTCCTTTCACAATCACGGTGTTAAGTACGAGTAGGCGGAGATCGGATACCGGCTCTTTCTGGATACAAAAGAACGGTTCTAATTTCGTTCCTTTTCGTTCTTCGGTCTATAAATTCATTGTTAATAGAGTAATTCAATTTTTTTTCAAACTTTCACGATTAAGTATCACTCGATTATACTTTAACGACAAAACGGGTCTTAATCATAATCACATAAACTTACGTTAAATGTATCCTGACGTTTCGGGCATGACGTTAGGATAATTTTAAACGTAGGTTTACGCGATTAAGATCCGTTTGTTGGTAAAATACGAGTGGTAATCGTGTCATATGATGATTTACCGTTTATCGTCCTACTCGTCACTTTCGCAGTTGCATACCTACCTACTTGTTAGAAACAACAATAACGACAAACGAGTAAACACGAGGCCATCATAATGCCTACAGATTGTTGTAACAGAATCGAAGATTTCACGCTCCTCGTATCTAAGCTAATCGTGTTTCGCTAAGGAGGCTTATTACGCTTGCAAGCACAACCAATAGGCAGAGTGAATGTGAGAATAATACTCAAATGATTAAATTCCAATGAATGAATGAATAATCCTCTTTGCAAAACTTGCTCCGTTTATGAGATTCGGTTTTTATTAAATTCACTACTTAATCAAAATCTGGGTACATGTGATATTGAGAAAACTGATATATAACTGACTTATCAAAATATTAGCACCAATGTTACTACATAATTATTATGTTGTTCATTTTTTTAATTACAGGTATA
Organism: Thaumatotibia leucotreta; assembly: GCA_025490895.1. Lineage (NCBI taxonomy): Eukaryota > Metazoa > Arthropoda > Insecta > Lepidoptera > Tortricidae > Thaumatotibia > Thaumatotibia leucotreta. The sequence continues at coordinate 26,696 of JALPQI010003069.1, forward strand.
CAACTGGTGATACTGCAAGGAAATTTAGTTACTGTCAACAAAATTTGGTCGGTCAGAACCTATTTATAAAATCTTTATTCGCCAATTAGAATCTGTTAACTGACAGAACTTTATGGTATATTTTAAGCGGGCCACAGACGATCAGTTTTAACTGTTCAGTCAAAAATAATCTAATGAAATTTAGATTAGATCATCAGTTTAACTGCACAGTTTAAAGATTTGCCTGCACACGTAAGTTTTAACTGAACAGTTTGACTGAACAGTTAAAACTGAGCAGTTATAACTGATCGTCTGTGGCCCGCTGTACGGTTTTTTGAAAATGTTTTTATACACATTTTCAAAAAACTGTGCCTCAAAATAAACTGTAGATAATTTCCTTGCCTCAAACCGTCTGTTCATTGTAATGCAAAAAATGTAGTAAATGTCTACAAAAGCCAATGAAGAGCGATCTTCCAATGTGACTGAAGCGCAAACTCGTCAACCTAAACATGGCCACGCATCGAGCGCCAGAAGTCCAAATTGAAGGTCTGCCAGCCAGCAATGGAACAAAGCATTTTAGATGTAACGATGTGACGGCAGTAAGAATACATTTGTCACCACCACAACTCCTCCTGCGGGTGTCATAAGAGCCGATTAAGGGATTAAAGTGTCACTGACCATTATTTGAGAAAAGGTTGATGATGGGCAGCAGCGTCATCATAGTGGACACATTACTGCGATCGCCAATCCGCTTGCCCAGCGAGGCGATTATGGGCATTTACCTCCTAATGTGTCTATACGCATAGTTAATAGGAGAGGCTTACTTCCAGCAGTGGACTACCATAGGCTGATGATGATGATGATGATGATGAGGATAAAAGCCCAGAAAGGTGGACTATTACAGCTACGAAGTGAACGCCGCAAGCTAGGCGGGGTCAGGCCCAGGCGAAGATGGCGGGACGACCTGGACGCCTTTGTCAACAATTTGCCAGCCTTGGCACAAAACCAGGAGCTGTGGAGATCTCAGAGAGAGGCCTTTGCCCAGCAGTGGGACACTCTTACACTTACAGGCTAAGAAAAACAAAAAAAAAAACAAAACATTTTGAAGCTACACATTTATAACTCGTCACCTCATCAGCCTCTCTCAGTCGATTGCTGGACGTAGACCATTCCTATTAACTATGCGTATTGACGGATTAGGAGGTAAATGTCCATGATCGCCACGCTGGGCAAGCGGGTTGGCGATGGCAGTAGTTTATTCACTATAATGCTGCTGCTGCCCATTTATAAAGGAATTTTAATTGAAACTTTAAGCCCTTAGTTGACTCTTACGACAACCGCGGGAAGATTTGTCATTTACAAACCGAAAATGAATGCATTCATCACATGATCATCATATCACCCGAAAGACGTCCACTGGTGATCATAGGCCTTCCTCAAAGATTGCCACAATGATAGGTCCTGCGCCACCCGCATGACTCTTGCGACCTTCACCAGGTCATCAGTCCACCTTGTGGGGGGCCTACCCACACTGCACCGCTACTCGAAAACCTGCAATAAATGCATTACATAATGAATTATTTTCAATGAATGCATTATTTAAATAGAGCTGCAAGCTGTCGAGTTACTGCTTTAGCTGACACTTGTATAATATTACGTATCCTAGTCGTAACTCGTTCGGGCAGGAAATTAAATCTACTGCACAAGTGCATATATTCACATGCAAGGATATCTACGCTGCTTCGTTATTTAATTCCGTTTTCGTATGCGATTGGAATTTAATAGGAGATAGAGTGTTCTCGATTGGTTTGTTGCACATTTTTTATTATTTTCTCTGAACTAAATTGAAGTGCATTCCTTTTTTTAGGACTTAAATATATAAACTGGAAAAGCTGGCAATAATGTAAATCTTATTAACAGTGCCCTTACTGATATATTTTTTATAAAAGAGAATGCAAACGTATCGATTAATTGATTAATACATAAATAAATAGCAGTATAAGTAGAAAAGCTATAAAATACAGCTACACTTAATTATGTGGATAGCTGAAACAAAAAAATGTACTTAATTAAAAAAAAATAGTGTTTTTTTTATGTGGTTAAGGTAGATAACTGAGCTCTCAGCACACCCGATTGAAAGCAGGTACTGAGGCCCATGGTCGTAGTGACCAAAAAATCGCCTATGAGCTACATACAGTGCCTACCCTGAGGACTTAGCTGGATTGACTCTATCTATGCCAGAAATTACACCGGCTATCTGACCCCCAAACAGGAACACAGTACTAAATATTTAGCGGCAGGTTAACGGGTAAGACGGTGATTTACCATGGATTGAATTCGCTATGATAGACGGAAGGTCATATGGTGGAATCGGATCGGAAGCACGTTGTACCGGCAATCCAGAGGATGTGTATTCCAGTCCCGCGATAACCAGAGACACTGTAAAAGTACGGGCCTATACTTAGCAATAAGATAGTGATATTCACCTCTGATTCATTAGTATAGCTCTGTCCCTATAAATTACACTCTAACAACTTACAGATTGGCCTAAGGGTTTCTTGTTTTTTTAATGGTTCTTCTCAAGTCAGGTCGGTGTAGAGTTAAGACCGGTAGTTGAGTAGATTTTTTTCCTTGCTATTGTGTCAGACGATTCAAAAATGGTTATTAATAGGCTTATTTGAATAAAAAGTAGTTTGACTTTGAGTAAGTACATAACCCTAAAAACAGTCTAGCCGAGTCTCCTTTCCAAGTCGGTTAAAAAGTAGATCAGATTTCATAAGTTTATTGAAAATACGTCAACATTATGTATTTATAATTAAATATTCGACAACCAGAAAACCTATTTATTTATGATAACCTTCCCCACAAATAGTTATATCTCGATTAAAACAAACTTTATCGTCGGAAATACACGGGCAGGTGGAAACAAAAACTTTGCCGCACGCAGATAATACTTCTATCGTGGCTTGTTTACTCATATTACTACACTCGGATATGTAATAATAATAATAATAAGGGCAGCTTGTGGCGAGCTGTTGGGGAGTAACGACCCCACGGACCCGAGTGCTCCCGAGAGTCGGTCAGGGTCCCCGCCTCCGGCGTGTCTTCGTCGGTCGGAGTGGAACCCCAAGGGGACCCGTAGGACTCTCAGCTCTGGCTTGCCTTAACTGGCCGTCCAGAGAGGAGTCGTCAGAGCTATATGCTCCAGGGGTGGAAGTGTAAATTTGCGTAAGTCGCGAGTTGGTGCAGCGGCTGACAAGCCACTGCGCAGAAAGCGGTGTACACCTATCTACACTCCTGAGCCGCCTACACCGGTGTTGCACCTGGCTGTCTCTTGTGACGGCATTTACGGGGGCCCATCTAGTCGGCGGCGAGTCACCGCCTGCCTCGATAGCAAAGAGAAATCATTGTTATGGCAGGTGTCCGGACCTCTTTTCTATAGTTCCATCTCTGATCCATCCATCCTCCATCACCATAGCCCATTAGTCTTTTCCATTCCTTCTCAATAGTCTCTATACGCCTGCTGGGACCGGTTCACGGATATCTATTTTTGTGCCCGTGAATGGGTTGCAGCAGGTGTAAAACACAGCAAATTTCTCCAAAGGGCCTCTACGTCGTGGATCTGTATCCCCGCGCAAGCCTATCAAAAGACCGGGATTTATAGGCCCGTGATGAAAGAGAGATACAAATAATAATAAATATGCTTTATTGCACCACAAAGAAAGAAAACAAAATACAGAACAATTAAATACAGGCGGTCTTATCGCTATAAGCGATCTCTTCCAGACAACCTTGGGGTAGCAGGAGATAAAAGAAACAGAAATCATTAACAACGGGCAGTGCATGAGCAAGATAGTAAACTAAAAATAAAATAAATACACATACATTTAGGAAAAACATAAATTAATATAGAATATAAATACATACTATATACTTAGACAAATATTTATATTAAATAAACATTATCCAAAATACACATTCAGCACATAAAAAGGCAAACTAAGATAATTAAAGATAATGACTTTTTAATAAAATTTAAAAGCTTTGCAGAGTTTTTGCACATCTAACATCCAACGGCAAGGCATTCCATAGCCGAACTGCACGGAAAGTAAAAGAATCATTATAAAATTTAGAAGACGAAGGAGGGGGAACAAGTAGAAATTTACTCGAAAGCCTGGTGGAGGTGAGGTATACAAGCAAAACGTTCCTTCAGGTATGGAGGTGTAGCAGGGTTAAATAGGGTGTTATATAGAAGAACAAGGACATGAGAATTTCGTCGAAGGCGAATAGGTAGCCATTTGAGTTGGGTACGAAAGTTTGAAACGTGGTCATATTTCCTTAGGCCAAATATAAACCTAATACACAAATTTTGTAGACGCTCAAGCTTATTCAGTTGGTCCTCAGTGAGATTTAAATAGCTGACGTCAGCATAATCTAATAGAGGTAGAAGGAGGGATTGTGCCAGCGCAATTTTAGTAGCAAATGGTAAGAAGTTACGAAGTCTGCGAATTGAACCTATTGAAGCAAATAATTTCCTACTCACCTCGCCAATCTGAGGAGTCCAGGATAAGGTGCTGTCCATTATTAATCCAAGATTTTTTACTTGATGTGAGAAAGGAATCGGAACCCCATCGAACATTACGGTCGGCAACATGGAAAAATCAATCCTGGGAATAAGTTTGGGACTACCAATAATTATTATTTGAGTCTTGGTGGGGTTGACCTTAAGACCGTAACGCCTACTCCAGTCTGAGATACAAATCAAGTCTCTATTCAAGGATTCGATAGTCAAAGGCAGCTCACAAATGTCACCCTGAGAATAAATTTGTAGGTCATCAGCGTAAAGGTGATAAGACGAAGAGATATTACAAGTAATTGAATTAATAAAAATAGAAAAAAGATGTATTTTATTTTTCAGTTGGTGTTTTTTTACACACTAGTGCCAGAAATGGTTAATTTTTTGTCAGATCGAAACTACAGAGGGCCATCTGTGCCTGCTGAAAAACGTCCAACGATACGCGTGAGATAAGGAAATTCGTAACTCGCGTCGATTTAAAACACTCCCTTCGGTTGTGTTTTAATTTATCGCCACTTGTTTAGAAAAAAAAATTTTTTCGCACTTGTATCGTAATGTACTATAATGTTCATAATCGTTGAAAAGGTACAACATTTAAAGTTGGAAGACGAAGACAAAATAATATCCACTACATCTATGGTTTAAGTATTACGAACATGCCGTGTAGCGACGGCACCAAGAATACAATTGTCACCACCCCAACTCTTCCCGCGGGTGTCGTAAGAGTCGACTAAGGGATTGAAGTGTCATTGAAAATTATTGGATTTCATTGATGATGGGCAGCAGCGTCATCCTATTAGACACATTACTGCGATCGCCAATCCGCTTGCCCAGTGTGGGGGTTAAGGCATTTACCTCCAAATGCGTCTATACGCTTAGTTTATTAGGAGAGGCTTACGTCCAGCAGTGGACTGTGATAGGCTGATGATATGATATATACTACGAACATCCAAAATATCGACACGTTATTACTCAAATCAAATTAGTTTATAAAACAAAGATTTTTTAAGTAGTTCAAAGTTTAAAACACTATAAAAATTTAATAATATCAAGGAAAAAGACAAGTTCATCAACATCAGAAGTGGGATCAACACTTCAGAAAAAATATAAGACAAACTAAGCAAAGCAAGTTAAATCTATCTCAGTCTCCTAAATCTTGAAACATGTACTTTTAAACGAAAACTATAAAATAATCCACAAAGTAACATATTAATCCAGTAGTAAGAACTATGATATTACTTTGATGACATGGCACTAGAGTGGCCTAAGATTCCAATTAAAATAAACATTAGGTTTTTATTCAAATATTTAAAATGTGTATAAAATTATAAATATTGGTTGTCATAACTATACCAAAGAAAAAACGATCAAGATCACCAACGTCCGAGGTGGGGATCGAACCCACGTGCTCAGCTTTCGCGGCTGATGTCTGCATCCCTCGGCCACTCGGTCTTAGACTACTGGGGAAAAAATAAAAGCACAAATCAAAATATTTAGTAAATAATTTGATTTGTGTTTTCACAATACGTTGTGTATAAAATGTTTAATATCAACAGAAAATCAAGATCTTTGTCGCTACCTTGAAATATAATTTAATATTATTTAATACTCGCGTGAAATCTGTGACCTTTATAAACTCGCTTTAAACCAATTTTGGTTCTGTTTATCGAAGCCGTCAAGCATATTAACTAAGAACATGATTTAGTCTCTAAACAAAGGAGTTGTTATTGAAGACAGCAATGTATAGGATCAACAAATGAAGATTAATTAGGCATTGATAATGGTTATGCTGAGTCATACAACATACAATGTATACTGAAAGCTGATTGGTTGAGCATCTTGGCAAAATAAAGGATAGAACATAAACAATGGTTATCTGATTAAGAGCATATCAGCTGACACTGAAAAAAAAAGGAAATACACCGCAGCTTTAAAAATTAAGACAAGTAGGACGACAGCTTTATACGACTTTAAAAAAGTAGAAATTTAAACATTCGTAAGGCATAATGACTATATGTAAATATAATTTACCTCACGCTTTCTAAGCGCGCCATTGCTTGCTTGTATGCAAGTGTGATGAAAAACATTACATGCATCACGGTCGAAGAAACATACTAACTCAAGTCATTAAAAGCCTCCGCCTACCATGTCGGGCTTCTAACACTCGTTAGTAGTACCGTACTTACCTCCCTAGGTGCACAATTTAAACTGGTAGACCACGCCTGGTAGACCACGGACAGTGACCATAATGAACCTGTAACATCTTTTATATTTTACCTGTGGTATGACAATAAATTATTTCATTTCATTTCATTTCAAAAACTCATGTGTGCGCTCTCCGAAACATGTCGAGCGTAATGACGGGAGTTTAACCGTTTAATTATATTTACAAGAAATGAAACTTCATTGACGTGTAAGTGTAACCTTTGTTATCAATAATAATGTAACTGAATTAACTGCAGCAAAACTTATGACTTATGTAGTAGCGGTACACAGTCACGCCTGAACACCATAGCCATTTTTCGCCGTCAATAACATAACAATCAATAACAACACGAAACCGTATTGTTGGTTCAGCAAACATGAGAACGTGACTCTATTCCCTCTGAGCAAATATTACTGAGAGCCCTACACTGCCGTTTGTATTCAATTTACCCAAGGATACACTAACAGTTGGGAAGACTCGGATACCGGTTTCATTTCCAACCGGTTATCATTTGTTCAGCCAAGGTAGGTTAGTAAATGAGCGGAGAAATCAGGGATCGGGACCGGTATTTTAAAAAAAAACCTCGAAATAGCCCAATATTTTAAAATGTTTTATGCTGTTAATGTACTGCTCAATATTTTATGTAATTAACAATATCATATTTTTAAATTACTCCATTAACGTACAATTTGACAATTTGTATACCGAAAAAAGAACCGTTCTTTTTATATGGAGAAAATAACGGTTTCGGTCCCTGGGGGCAATTGAAACATTTCGCATACCTATTTACTATTTAAAAAATCGGTACGAAGAAACAGAAACGCTTGTTTCAGTACTAACCCGACTTGAGTTCAGGTAAGTTTTTTTGCACTGAGGTAATTATGCAAATAATTTTTGAAATGTGTTAGAGCTAACACTACCTAAATACTGTGTTGATAATTGTAAATTCCAAATTTATGTGTCACAAACAGACGAAAATTTTCCTAACGTCCGATATGGGAGATAAACCCACGTCCTTTTGCGACTGATGTCTTAAATACAAATACAAATAATTTCTTCTTTAATCTTGACGCAAATCCAATGGACTTGACGCAAAACCTTGCAATTTCGGTTTTAATTATACAACCGCACAAACATGGCACAAACCGTAATTCGTGAAAACATTTTCAATTCCCTCATGTTTAATTCATAATGTAATTTGTAATATATTGTTACGTTCGTGGGGTGGGTTTTCTATAGAAAATGTATGAATAAGCCACTAATTAAAACTGATACTTTAATTACTAATTAAAAGAACAAACACTTTACTAAATCACTATTAGTCACACACTTAACACTTCAAACTGGTACACTTTTACACTCTCAAATTCGCCGATAGAATCGCAGTCTTAGCTCTTGATGTTATCTCTTCGCTGTCTCAATTGAAACTACTACTTGGCCGGGACATGCTGGGTTTATATACCAGCCACTCAAATCTACAAAGTGCTAGATGATTCGACTCCAAAAAGTTCCCGAGTTAGGTGCGCGAACATTCTAGAGTATCGCTGTCTCTTTCTACAGGTTTCTCTTTCACACCCGTCCAGAATGTTCTCTCTATAGCTGTCTCGTTCACATCTTTCCAGAACATTCTTTCGTGCTGTCTCTTTCTAATAGTGCTTTCTCTTTCACTCCTATGGGAAATTTAGCTATATACCGATTTGTACTTGAGAGGCCCAAAAGGGGTCCTGAAAACGCCTGAAAACGGGTTTTCAGGTTATTGCGCCATCCGATAGAGGGTATCCTGAAACGGCCTGAAAACATGTTTCAGGCGCCTGAAAACGACGGTATCTGGGGTGAATATTTGATTTTGTAGTATGTGAAAGAGGACCTTCTGAAACGGCCTGAAAACGCATTTCAGCCTGCTGAAAACGCTTCTAACGTGTCTAAAATCATATTTGTAGTTTTAATCATGCCACCGGCGTAACAATATTAACCGATTAATTTCTGTTTATAAAAAACCCAGTATTTAAAAATCAGTCCTGATTCTGAGCTCTGGGTTAGTACAACAGACAGACAGTCATTCAAAAATCAAATAGAAATATCGTGATGGTGATCGATGACACCACATCAGTTTTTCAATAATTACTCTGTTTTATATTGATACAACCAAAGGCAAGATAAGGTAAATCAAAAATATGTCCCAGAGTGCTTTAATTCTGTGTAATAAGAACGTCGAACATAAATTATATGAGGATTCTTTCGATTCACATTTTTACACTTGAATGTACCTGGATGCTTAGCCAAGTTGCCAATCGCTAACGCTTAGTAGCGTATCGTACTTTTTCCTCTCTGTTACTCTTTCATACCAGTGCGATAAAGGCAGTTAGCTAGCTTTCGTTTACGATTGAGTGTTAGCGATTGGTAACTTGTCTAAGCACCCTGTTCTTTATATTCGACGTACGATACCACTAGTACATTGTGCATCAAGGGAGGTAAGTACGGAATTACTAACGAGAGTGTTAGAAGCCCGACACCGTAGGCGGAGGGCTTTTCATGACTCGAGTTAGTATTCCACTTATAGACCGAGATGCATGACAATGTTTTTCATCACACTTGCGGACAAAAAAATAAGATTCAAGACATAATATTATTCTATGACGTACTGACGGAAATTTCGCTTTTCTATTACTCCCGCTACGCAAGCAAGCAATGGTGCGCTTAGACTGCAAGTCTGATGAAAAATTTGTTACACTCATTCTTTACATCTTTCTTACGATGACTGTACTTATAATATGTGGCTTTGCACAGGGTAAGGTACCTAGTCACGGCATTTAGGTACTGAGTTATATGCGTTTTTGTCGAAGCGGGTGAAAAAGTGCCAAAATGGGTTTGTGCTATAATTGGGTTATTTCATCCTAAGGAACACGTGTGTCCAAGAATATCAGTCAAATTATGTTTTTTTAGTATATTTCTCCGACCATAAAGTTTAGTACTCAGGGTACCTTGTCACGCCATGTCTTAAAAGCGTTTAAAATTTGAATTATTTTGTCAATATTTCCGTCGCGGGTAGTCAAATGCATCTTTCTAACAAAGAAGGGTACCCAACTGTCCGACTCCGATTTGATTCATTTTGGTATATGTTATAGAGTAGGTAGTCTAAAATAACGGACATTTTTATAAATAAAAATATATAGATTTTTGCAATAATTGTACCAAATAACATTTTGATACAAATATTTTTTGCGTTATAGGTACTAAAATAGTGCCTTTACATTTAAGTTACTAAAGTTTAGTAAATGTCGTGACAAGGTACCCTAGTTACGTTTCCATACAAAAGATTCGACCGGGTCACTAAACTAATTAATGTTATAAATATTGATTAAAGACTTAATAGATCATAGAGTAGGTGTAGGTATATTAGGTATATGTATAATTGGGTATTTTATCCTAGTTTTACTCTATTTCTTGAAGATAATGACTTATCGTGACAAGGTACCCTGTTTAGTAAAAAGTAAAATTTTATGTTTTAAACAACTTAAAGGTACTAAAATAGTGCCTTTACATTTAAGTTACTAAAGTTTAGTAAATGCCGTGACAAGGTACCCTAGTTACGTTTCCATACAAAAGTTTCGACCGGGTCACTAAACTTTATTGATTAAAAAAGTGCTTTAACGTTATTTGGATGACACCATTGTGGCACACTATGCTAAATATAGTTAAATTATGTGATAAATCATCAATATACACATAATTTTATTGATTTTTAATATTATAAATGACCTTTTTTGTAATTGTTAAAAAGTGCGGTAATTATTATTGTTGATTATGGAATTTCTTTTATTCAATTATTTCAAAATGCCTTAGAATATGTAACTACGATAAGAAACTAACAGTTTTAATCTCATTATATTATGAATTGGGTATATTGAACACTTTCGTATTTCTTTCGCCCTTGCATGTTCAACCTAAGAAATCTAAATAATTAACATGTATTTTTAAACAATTAACCTTTATCATAATTCTTGAACTTCCAAAGATTATAAGTATACCCTTCACTATGTAACTTCGAAGTAGAAGTGCGTTTTTTCGCATTATAAACTTTAAATACAATTTTCTCAACTTGTGAATTTCGGAAGTCGCAAATTCAAAAATTTATATAAAAGTAGTGGTTCAACCTAGAGTCATGATTCTTTTTTTTATTGGTAGCAAATTTAATCTCCTTTTTGGAACTATGCATAACTCAATACCTGCAACTAGGTACTTTTCCCCGTGCACAGCCACATATATCTATGTTATGTACTTACTTGTAGATAATATAAAATATAATTTAGAGTTCCGACACCGCGGTCGTCAAATCGATATCTATTTTCATTTTTCATTATTATTTGCTGTCAAACAAAACAATCATTACTATGATTAATCAACATACCTAATTCAAACCACGTCCCGCTTAGTATTTACATTACCCTCCGAAATAGAAAAGCAAATACGCATTTACGACACGTAGATCCACGGAAAATGTAATTAAGTGAAATCAGAGCACATCAAACGGTGTCGATTTAATTACGCACGAACTTGTTATTTTGAACTCTATTGCTTGGGTATTAAGATCTGGTTATGGGGACGAAAAGCATGAGTGGAACACAAATACAACTTAGAATGGTGAAAGGGACTACGCTCGTCAGCTTAGTTTGGAGATTTCAATGAAACAAAACTATGTATTTTTTGACGTGACTTTAAATTAAAGAAACAATTTGTAGTAGTTTTTATATCTGTATGTATATCTAATATCGTAAACAGGACTTTGATCAATTTTGAACTTTGGTTGCGTTGAATAACGTAATGTAATGAACGTAAAAAAATAAAATTAATATATAGTAATCGGTTTCTCCTCAAGAACCAGCCTGATACATAAAAATAAAATAAGTAACCAAGTGAAAAAAATATTTTACCTACTTAAAACATGCAATGTAGTAGTTGTTATCAAAGTCCACCCGCAAATCCAAGTAAATTTTCTTTTTAAGTAAACATTTTCCTATCAGCCTTCAATATCTTATTTAAAGAAGGTCAAGTGTTAAGTTAACGAAGTTATTAATATCGGCTCATATTAAAAAAAAATGTTACATGTTTTAGTAGCTAAGATTTTATTAATATTGTTAGGAGTGGCAGTTTCTTCGTTCCAACGATCCTTCAAATATGGAAAAAAGAGATCCGCAACGAGAATCTGAGTACGCAGACAAGCCTGAACAGAGTTCTCTAGCGCAGATGTACTAGGAGACCCAACCCCAAACAAACTGGGAAAAGGGGTGGACAAAGAAGAAGAAGTAAGTAGAGTGCCAGTTGCGCTTGCTCGAAAGAGCTTCTACGGAAGACCATCGTCAAGAAATCCTAGAGATGCCTTGACACTAAGGTGAGTGGAGCTCTTTTCAGGACTGATCTCTCGTCAATGTTAGTTTCTCCAACACTTTTGTTATGTACTAAGTTCCTGAATAAACAGCTTTCTATTATATTCAATATTCCGCGTCCAAAACTTTCTGTCCCATTATTATGAAACAGGGACCGTAAAATGAAAGTTGAAAACAAACCAAACAAGCACGTATTCACTCTGTTTCATGTTTTCGGGTATTTCTACCAAAACACAAATATTTTCAACGTTCGTAGACCTATCTACACAATAATGCGTGACGATACAAGTGCGAGATGTTGGAACCTTCTTGGTAAACGGAACTTACTTGTTTATAGAATAGAAAACTAGAATTAAATAAGACGCTGTCTATCCGTCGATTGTCTTCGTGTGTGTCACATCCCAAAATATATTGATCTTCATTTACACTGTTTCTCATAGTTTTACTTTGCAATTTACTCCTAAAAACCATCAGGTTATGTCCCAGCGATTGCGATTAAAATCGAAACGTGATTCTGCGTAAAGTAACGAAAAAATAGTTATTTCGGGTGTCGGTAAAAATGGCGTCCGGTGGAAGTTCCTCATCTCCACTCGTGTTGAAAAAATTAAAAGGAATGGAAAACTATAGTTCGTGGAAGTTTATGATGAAAATGGTTTTGATTCATGAAGATCTTTGGGAATTTGTGGAAAAAGAGGTTGACGGGAAAATTCCAGAAAATGTGAAGAAGAGCCAGAAGGCGCTTGCATGCATTGCGTTGTCAGTGCAATCGTCGATCTTTGTGCACATAAGGAATGTGACCTCGAAGCACACAGCGTGGGTAAGCCTTCAGAAAGCTTATGAAGACAAGGGATTATGTCGGAGGCTAGGCCTACTGCGGACTTTGTTTGGTACGAAGTTGACGGAGTGCCAAAGTATGGAAAAGTACTTGAACAAAATCACGGACGTTGCGCAACAACTACAGGATATCGGTGCAGGGTTGGAGGATGACTTTGTAGCGGTTATCATGCTGAGCGGACTGCCCGAGGATTACGACCCGCTAATTATGGCAATTGAGAATTCAAATATCAAATTGGCTAGCGAAGTTGTATCGGCGAAGCTGCTTCAGGATAGCAGGCGGAACGGAGACGAGGTTACGGCTCTAGCGGCTGCGAAAAAGATGCCCAAATGCTTTGTATGTAAGAAGACCGGACATTTTAAGAGAGATTGTCCGATGTTGAATAAAAAGAGATGCGGTAAGGAGGCTTCATCATCGAAGGCGTTGCTTACGGCGCTGTCTGTGAACGTCGAAAGGGTAACCTATTGAACTTTCGAAAATCCTTTGTCCGATTTTCACTTGTCCGAAAACGGTTCCTCGAATTTTTATAATCCATGTACATTGTTTACCATATTTTTTGAAATGGTCCTCGTTTTCTATCCCACATCAACATTTTCCCGAATTTCGATAACCAGAAGAACGGTTGCCAAATTTATTATTTGACAACCGATTTGTTAACCATGTTTTCATAAATCCGATGCTAAGCGAAATCGAAATGTCATTTTACCTTATATCAGTAACCAGAACAACGGTTGCCAACATTTTTATTTGACAATCGATTTGGTAACCACCTTTTCATAAATCGGAAATGTAATTTTCCCTTATATCAATAACCAGAAGAACGAATGTCGGACAAGTGAAAATCGGATAAGGGATTTTCGAAACTTCAATAGGTTACCATCGATGCTATGTCGATGCTACGTGTAATTGAAATATCATTTTTAATCCTAATGTTCATTGTAATAAATATTGTTTTCCCTACTACTCGAACTGTCAATTTTCACTGCGCCTACTTTTATCATGTCCGAAATTTCGTTCAAAAAGGCATTTTAATAACAACATGCAAAACATTTGAACAACAGGGTGATTGGTTAAAAAAAATGTTTAAGTAAACCATGGTAAAACCGACGTGGATTGGTTAGGTTTCGAAGCTAGGGCGGAGTGAATGGCGTAGTCTTTAAATACTTAAGTATTTTTAATAAATTGTTTACACATCCTCACACTTACAAAACCAAAAAAAGGGGGGGACGGGGGGGCGAAGCCCCCCCACCAGGGGGCTCGGGGGGCGAAGCCCCCCGCATTAAAAAAGAAATAATCTGAACCTCCCCTACCTTAACCTGGATAGGTTCGTTAGGTACCTTTTATCCCTTAGAGCGGAAATAGAAGCCCCGCGCAGCGGGGCTTCGTCGACCGGTTCCCAGGTCAAAATTGATCACTAAAATTCTTTGGACAACAGGGCGAATTATTTAGTAATAGTTAAGTATAAGGAATAAAAAAATATTTTTAAAGGTAGGTAATCACTTTTAGTACATTAAATAGTAGGAACATCACCATTATGCACAATAATTTTTCGATACATATACATAAAACACGAAAATCATTAGGACAAATAATATTTAGGAACAACCACGGTAGGATTAACAATTTCGGCATAACAAAAATATGCGCATCAATGTTTATGCCATTCATTTTTCGGCGTAAAGTTATTATGCGACAAATTTTTCGGAATAAAAACATTATGCCACCCGATATAGACCCCCTCCCGGGGCAGATCCGAGTCGGATAGGTTATGTTAGAAGACTAAGGCGGGAGCTTTGCTTTTATTTGCTTTTGGAGTCTTAGTCTTTTGATATAAGGGGAAAATTAATATCTCGGTCTGAATACTTGACGCCACAAAAAGTAGTTGGCATATAATACTTCGGGATTTTAACAAGTGTTTATTCGAAATAATGAATTCGATTGTTTGATAGGCATACCTGGGATAACTCGGGGCATTTATACGAAAGTGATGTAGCAAAATATTTTATCGACTAAAAATATATCGATGTTATTGTAAATGACAACATCAAAATGTTATTCGACATAAATAAATATTAGGTACTTACTCTTCAATTAAAATAAAAAATAAGTTTAAACGGGTAGTTACGCGTTTATTTTAAATTAGTTTTCAAAATATACAATTAATATTAAAATATCAATATTTAAATTGTAATTTTGATTAAAATGACATCTGCATACAAGAGGCCCGATATCAGATATGACATCGAACCTCTGTACTGTAATCGATAACGTTCAATAAGCACATATTTTATTATAATTATATCGACATCTTTTTAATCGATATCAAATCCCTATAACTTGCCCCCAGTTATCCCAGGTATGTTGATAGGGGGGGAAATAATACTTCGCTCAAAATACTTTATGCCAAAAAAAGTAGTTGGCAAATGATACTTCGGAATTTTTACGAGTGTTGATTCGAATCATAAGCGAAATAAAATTGCTGCTAATTGAGAAAGGGGGTAAATAATAAACTGGGAAACGTACTTTCGGGCAAACAAAATTTAGGCCAATTAATAAAATGGGAAACGTTTTCGGGATACTAATATTCGACATTACAATTTTCGACTTTATGATAGGTAACCCGTCGAAAGCGATTCTTGGTACGTGGACAGCGGGTCAGCCAGTTATCTTTGTCGTGATGCGAGCATCATGAGCGGCGTGAAAAGCGAAAAATCGTTACAAGTGACGGTAGCTATAACGGAGAGAAACTTTTTACGGCTGGGCGCGGCAGTGTTGAGGTTGAATTACGTGACAACACAATAAAGACTATAAGTAATGTGCATTATGTACCTAATTTAGCTGCCAACTTACTGTCAGTTAGTGCCTTAGCGAAAAAGGGTTTTGTAATAGTATTCGACTCCGATGGTTGCGAAATACTTGACGAAGGGGTGCTTGCAGCGACTGCTTCTTTAAAAAATGACGTGTATGTCCTTGACACTGTCAGGGCTGGTTCTAAAATTTCTTTTCAGAATGAAATTGCAGCCAATGGTGCAGTGGAGGAAGAGCGCGTGCATACCAACGAGGAAAATGTCTCTGCAGCTACAGAGAAGGTTTGGCATTCTAGGCTAGCGCATCTGAACCGGAGAAGCATGGAACTTTTAAGAAAAGGTATGGCTTCTGGTATATCTTACGACACTCGAGAGTTTGAAACATGTGTAGCATGTGTCAACGGGAAAGCCAGCAGGGTGCCCTTTCCTAAGAAATCTCACAGCAGGGCAAAAGAGGTTCTGGAGCTCGTGCATACTGACGTATGTGGACCGCTGCCTTGTGCGTCTCTCAGCGGTGCGAGGTATTTCTTGCTTTTTATAGATGATTATTCTAGGAGGACGTTTGTATACTTTTTAACAAAAAAGAGTGAAGTTTTTGATAGGTTTAAAGAGTTTAAGGCTTTAGTAGAGAACCAGACAGGTAAAAAGATAAAGGCGATATGTAGCGACAACGGCGGAGAATACACCAGTTCTGCATTTCAGGCTTATCTGAAGAGCAATGGCATCAAGCATCATACGACTGTTCCTGACTCGCCCGCCCAAAACGGGGTCGCGGAGCGCGCTAACAGGACTGTGATGCATGCGGGCCTGGGTAATGAGTTCTGGGCTGAAGCTGTCAATACGGCAGTTTATATCAAAAACCGCTGTCCTACAAAAGCTGTCTTGGGAAGCAATCCCGAGGAGAAATGGAGTGGCAAAAAGGTATGCTTAAGTCATTTACGTATCTTTGGCTCTGTGGCTTATGCAATGAACCTTAAAAAGCATTCAAAATTAGACCCGAAATGCAAAAGGTACATTTTTGTTGGTTATTGTGAGCATACAAAGGGTTATAGATTAATAGATCCGGAACAACCAACAAAGTGCATAAAAGCCAGAGATGTAACCTTTTTAGAAAATACGTTCATAAAAAAGTTATCAAATGTTGACGTTGACAATGACATTAAGTCAATTGAATTATTTACACAAAATGAAAATGATTTAAATACAATTAGTGAAATTCAATTGCCTAATCCAACTTCGGTACAGCCAGAAACATCTGCAGTGAGTGATGCTCAGCGTGTTGTCGATCGAACGAGTACGATCACAATTGACGATTCGCCTAGTTCGAGTGAATGTGATGACCCGGCCGATGAGACTTATATTCCAGAGGAGGAGACTACGGACACGGAATATGATAGTTCATCGAGCTTACTCCATTCAGGATTCTTGGCGGGTACGGCGGATCCAGATGCTCCCGGCACGGTAGGGGAAGCATTGAGCAGTCCACATGCTGACAGTTGGAGGGAAGCGATGTCATGTGAGTACAACTCATTCATTAAAAATAAATGTCGGACACTTACTGATCGTTCTGAGTCACAGAAACCTGTGAAATGCAAATGGGTGATCAAAGTGAAACGTGGACTGAACGGTGAATTATTAAAATATAGAGCTCGTCTCGTTGCCAAAGGCTTTACGCAACAATATGGTATAGATTATGAGGAGACGTTTTCGCCGGTTGTCAGGTACTCCACCATACGTACTCTGTTAGCCTTAGCGGTTGAGTATGGTATGCAGATTGAACACCTCGATGTGAAAACAGCATTTCTCAATGGTGACTTACCAGAAACTGTGTACATGGAACAACCGGAAGGCTTTATAGTTAAGGGCCAGGAAAGTAAGGTCTACAAATTAAATAAAGCCATATACGGTTTAAAACAGGCCTCGAAGGCTTGGTATGAAAAGATTGATCACGTTTTATGTCAAAAGTTGAAATTTAATAAATCATCGTCTGAGCCTTGTGTTTACTTCAAGCGCCTTAAGGGGTCGCTTATCATCATTGCTCTGTACGTGGACGACATCATATTGTTTTCATCGGGTGACGAACGTGACAAGCTGGATGTCAAGGTCAAATTAATGAAGGAATTTGATATGACTGATCTAGGACCAGCTCATCAGGTGTTAGGTATGAGATTGTGTAAGGATGATACTAAAATTACCCTCGACCAATCTAGCTACATCGCGATGGTGCTTAAGAAATTTAAGATGGAAGACTGTAAGTCTTCGCCTTCTCCCATGGAAGTTGGACTGAAGTTACCTAGGGGCAATAAAAGGGATGATATTTACGATTAGGTACAGAGGTCTCGTAGGTTCTCTTATGTATATTGCTATCTGTACACGACCAGACATCGCATACGCAGTCAGCTACTTAAGTCAATTTAATGAATCGTTTACAGAGATCCATTGGAAAGCACCGAAAAGAGTCCTACGCTACTTGAAAGGTACTATGGATCTCCGTCTAACTTTTAAGAAGAGCAAGCAGCAGCTGGAGGTTACTGGGTACGCGGATGCAGACTGGGGCAGCGACGACGTGGACCGCCGGTCGTACACGGGATACGTGTTCAAAATAGGTGAGTCAGTAATAACTTGGGAAAGTCGTAAGCAAAAGACAGTTAGTCTCAGCTCCACCGAAGCCGAATACTATTCACTGTCTGACGCATGTAAAGAGAGTCTGTTTATTCGTACGTTTCTAAAAGAAATTACTAATAAGGACATTTTGCCCACTATTTACAATGACAATCAATCGGCGCAAAGATTGTGTAAGAACTCTTTACATCATGCTAGGACAAAACATATTGACATACGGCATCACTTGGTTAGGCAACTTGTTAATAACAATACGATTGTTATTAAGTATCTAAGTACTAATGAAATGGTGGCAGATTTACTAACGAAGCCGTTGTGTAAAGTTAAACACAATATGATTATGAGACAGCTCATGTTACAGGCATAGGTATATTATGATGTACACTTTATTCGTGTAATGACCATCATTGTTTTTTTTGTGGGCTTAGGTTAACATGATAGTAATTACATAAAATGAATAGACTGGTTATTATTTTCGAAAAAGTTTATTTAATTTAAATGTGTCATGTTGATAACTGAACTTGAATGTTGTAGCGTAAGTTCAGTACATAGAGTTTTTATAAAGTTATTGTAACTAGTATTAAAGTGTACGAGTATGACGAATTAGTTTGTGAAACAAGATTGTTTGGTTTAAGGGCCAGTGTTGGAACCTTCTTGGTAAACCGAACTTACTTGTTTATAGAATAGAAAACTAGAATTAAATAAGACGCTGTCTATCCGTCGATTGTCTTCGTGTGTGTCACATCCCAAAATATATTGATCTTCATTGACACTGTTTCTCATAGTTTTACTTTGCTATTTACTCCTAAAAACCATCACGAGAAAGTACCGAGTGACGTTACGCGTAGGTGGGTGAAACAACTTTTTTGGTATGTTATTGCCATGGTGACGGTCACCAAAGTCAGGCTGGTTTTATGCAAAATTATGAATACTTCCCGGTTCGCCGGATTCCTGTTTCGCCGGATTTTTATTTTGTCGGATTCTTGATTCGCCATATTTTTTTCATTAAGAAATACTACAGAAATATCGTGGTTATTCCTATCTATTAAATAAAAGGTTGACGTAGAGAAATAGATCATTTCATACAATAAGAAAATATAAGCACGATTCTTTTACTTTGATGATTTAATGTATATTAATATTTCCGACGTAACAAGAATCCGGCAAAACAGGAATCCGAATCGGGAATTATTCAAAATTATTAGTAATCGGACTGTATTGGTTCACCGACGAATACTGGTTCTTTATCTGATTTATGTTTTAGATACTCAGTATGTAAAAGTACCTATGCCTGAGAAATACGAAATTCCGTAGAAAAAGCCGAATTTACAGCTGAACTGAAAGCAAATGAACAAACTGGGATTTATATTTCTCCTGACAAAATTTAGGGTTGTCAGATCACAGCAGTCCATGAGACTAAAATCAAATTTCATATATTTGTATTTTCCTGTTACATAGGTACACGAAAGTGTTGCTTGGGACCGATCTTTAGTCTATGTATTTATGTCGTTAATTTACTTAATGTTTATTACACAAAAAAAAACTTTAACGTACAAAAGGCGAACATAGTTCCAAGAAGCATCTTTTAACCAGTCAACATTAAAGCAAAGCAAAGAACTGCTATGCTATTCTCTTATTCACACATTCGACGCTGCGTTCATCAACGAGCTCGACGACGAGACAGCCTTCACTTCGACGTAGAGCGCAGCGCTGCGAAAAACGGTATCCACTAACATAGAACAGCTCGTCGTCGAACTGTAGGCGGTAACTCTCGACGCAGTGTAGTTCCAGCTCACGCCGCATAAATCGCCGCATTCGTCGCCGAGCGCTAGTGTCGTTTCAAGTGCATTAGTGAATACCATTTTTAGGCTCGACACTGCCGCAGCGCTGACACAGCGCTGATAGCAAGGCGGTCTCCTTAGTGAATAACACTGCTGAAGTTATGGGCGGTGGGTATTGGGTAATCATAATTTTACAACAGGCAGTTTGGAAATGGTCGTAGGTACGCTTTTCTAAATTTTTACCGTCATTACGTCGCATACCGGGGCTTATGATGGTTTCGTTTTATCCATTTATCGTATTAGGCGTCACACTCGCACTTGCATACTTGTTAGAACGTGAATGTAATGACGACAAACCATCGGTATGGTACCATCATAAGCCTACCTGGTTTCGAAATTATCTTATACTAGCGACACGCCCCGGCTGCTCTCGGGTACTATATCTGCATAAAAACCTTCCTCTTGAATTACTCTACCTATTAAAAAAATCTCATCAATATCTGTTGCGTAGTTTTAAAGATTTAAGCGTACAAAGGGACATAGGGACAGAAAAAGTGACCTTATTTTATACTATGTAGTGAAAGTTCAAGTTCAAACATTTTAATGTAAAAAAACAACATGTCGAAATCTCAATTCAAATTGAAATATATATATGTATTAAACAATAATAAGATCACAAAGGTACACAAAAAAAAACATTAGTAATAATTTTAATATTAATATGTATATTACTCATAACTAAGAGATTAACATAAAGACGAAGCATAAAGGCGTAGAATTTCAAATGAGGACAAATTTATTATTAATAAAAACCCACATTAAAGACACTACTAAAGTTTCAATTCATATATTAACGATAAACGGGTCTTAATTGCATAATCTTACGTTTATAATTATCCTGACTTTTCGGGCATGACGTTACACCCGTGGTCGCAGGCAGACTCGAGTTAACGCGATTAAAATCTGTTGGGCGTTAAAATATGAGTGATAATCGGGAAAGTTGAAATCCATAGAAAGTTTCAATTCTTTTTAGTTTTTACACAGTATGCCTGGCAACCCTGAGTTGGTAACTATTTCCCGAATAAACATAGTTCACACCTTTCTGCATAGCTTTAAAAATATGCCAACGCTTTTCTCCCTATTACAATGGAGTAAGGTACAAATATGTAAACATATTTTTGAGGCGGCAGTACAGTACCTGCATTTTATAGTGTTCAGGTACTTTGGTGCAAATGTACTACTGGCCGGTCCAAGTATAAAGCGGAAAGCTGGAATCTAATAGCATTAAAGCGTAAAAAATTAAGTGCTAATTAACACATTTTGTTATGGGCCATTCCATATAAAATCATCAGATTTTGAATAAATTTCGACTGACTGATTTTTAGACATTGAAATAAGTCAATGCTGACAGTTTAAGTAAGTTGTACGTAAAACAGTTAATAGTTTTTTTACTTGCTGCACAGATAGGGCACGCTTTAAGTTTAAATTTACCTGTTTTTGAGGTTCCTTGTTTTTTAAACACTGCAAAATTTTGCTCGCACAGCTTGATCGAACGGTCATTTTTTTGATTCTATAATTAATTCAGGAAAATTGCTGTATAACTTGATGCTAATGATACCTTAACACTATCAAAATTTCCTGCGAAGTTCTGTTTGTTCAATGAAAATTTGAAACATACACAGGGGCTAAATACATTATACTCTCCTTTTGGC
The DNA here is from genome assembly GCA_025490895.1 of Thaumatotibia leucotreta. NCBI lineage: Eukaryota > Metazoa > Arthropoda > Insecta > Lepidoptera > Tortricidae > Thaumatotibia > Thaumatotibia leucotreta. Next base: position 48,598 of record JALPQI010003069.1, read on the forward strand.
AGTCGTGTAAATTACCTCTCCTGTAAATATTTCAAAACCGTCTTTGAAATCATTCCGTTTCCGGTATTTTCTATTAAAATTTACTGACCCGTATTCATTGACTGCGAGTGTAGTGATAGGTTATATTATATACTATACATATTGTATGTAAAGTCAGTGTAGATAATTCCGGCATATTTTATTTGTACGGAAAATCCGTCATATGTGTCTTATATTGTTGAGTTATGGGTGAAAATCAGTTGGTAGACGGACTTTCCCGATAGACGGTATTACCCTAATTGACCTTACAAGTCTTTTGCTCGTAACTTGGGCCAAAAAGTTGATAACTTTTTATAGCGCTTTGCACTCGCGTGTGACGTTTCATGAATTAAACTTGTTGAACCGTTTCCAGCAAACTCCGGCGTTCCCGTTCAACTTTCGCTATTGCGTATTTATTTATAGCATTTCGAAATTTATGTAGTGTTCGGACAATCGGTGGCATTTTTCACACTAGTCGACTTTTTTTATATTGGCACAACAAAGTGGCTCCACTCCACCTGATCGTAGTGAAAAGTAGAGCCCAAATCGCGGCGGCAACGAACAGGAGACAAGCAGTAACCTGTCAGTTGCCACCGCCTTGCTGGCCCGCTAGACGCTTCTGCACGCTTCGCTTAGTTTAAGGGGTCCCAACTTATATTTATGAGGAAACACATCTGCCGGTAAAGAATTCGACACTTACTAGTCGTAAGACTATAAATAAGTACTACTACTATAGTTTATATTATTTTGGTTGAGCGATTTCATTCACATTTCTCATTCTTTTTTATATTACAATATGTAATATTTACCTACAATCATTACTATTTTTTACTAATTGGCTTTATGACATCCATGGGAAGAGTTCGGGTTGTGACAAAATTATTTTAATGCCATAATGAAATATTGAATAATAAAATATTCAACCACACGAATAATTAATTAATGAGTGAAAATAACAAAACTCAAGCATTCTATTCAATGTATGTTATTAATTCGAATGGCTTGACATATTGGTAAACCTGGATGCTGCTTGATGTTGCAGTAGTAAAACATCCTAGTTTAACTTGAAGATAAATTCTTGTTCTTCTTGTACAATTATTTAATGAATATGACATACCTATGTAAGAAAGAAAACAGAGATAGAGTAGTAGATTTTTTTTTCTCTCTTGATAGTGTCAGACGATTCGAAAATGCTTATTAATAAGCTTACTTGAATAAAAAATAGTTTTGACAGCAATGTCAAGTATTTGAACGTCAATATAAAACATAGACAAAAATAATGTAAAAAAGAATCCACGTAGGTTGGATCGTTGACAAATATATAGCTACCAAGACACTCATATTTAAACGCCAATGTAATATTTTGATTATAACTATTTACCGAGCTCAAAATTATTTCCAGTACTTAATCGGTTAACCGAAATTCAATCGGCTGTCACAAATTTAATAAACACGCGCTATTTAATCGTTAAAATATGTTTGCCAAAGTTATGATTACGTTGAATTATCTGGTTCATTGGTTACCGTGGCTTGAACGTGGTCTGAAAATTGGATAATTATTTTCTATGAGTTTGGAAATTTTGTTGCCTACGTAACTGTTTATGTAGACAAACAAGTATTTACATTTGGCACGTAATGGAAAACAAGTAGACAATTATTATAGAATTATAGATCGATACATAGTATAAAACGAAAAAGCTTCCCGATGCCTGCTCCGATCAAAAAAAAATATATATACGAGTATAAATATATCTTGGGACATTATTCACCAGTCGACCTCCATAGTAGGTACCCCGGTGAGCTAAATCAAGACCTCTGATTATTAATATATAGATATATAAAGACTCTTAAATACATAGACAACGATATAAACGACAATAAATAAAAACGTAAATAATTCCCTCGCCGGGATTCGAACCCGGAGGCTCCAGGTGGGCAGGGTCACTGCCGACTAGGCTACGGAGGCTGACAATGATAACAACGATTGTTATATGTGCAGATGCAGATGGTATTTTTTTTACGCGTTTGTAGTTCATTTTATGCCAGATTCAAACTTTGGAAGGCCATAGTAACACGTGCTAAAAGGAAATGCGTAACACGTGTCGATTTGAAATCGTTCGGTCGTGTTTTAATTTATCGCACTTGTATCGTATTGTGCGTAGCAATGTACAAGTTGCAGAACATTTTCAAAATTGCGGGAATATACTCGGAAAATTCCGAGAATTTTCATGAAGGATTTAAGTCCTCGTTGAGAATGTTTCCATGAGAACTTACAAAAAAGTGCTATGAAGAATATTGTATTTCACAATTGAGTACCTACCTAAACAAAGCATATACCTACATACAACGGTTTTGGCATGATTGAATTGCTTATAAAATTTAAATTACCGAGAACATTCTCTACAGAAGTTTCGAAATTTATGAAACCTCTCCTCGGTACATTGTTAATTGTGCGTTATTTATGATTTTTCTCAATAGTCTTCCTAAGTTTTAAGGTCTCAAAACTCATTTCAAGTAAATACTTCGCACTATTTCTCATTTCCTAATCCGGTTTAGAACAAAATGAACTGCCAGACCTCACCGACTAGACTAACTTATACCAGCTTTTCCCATTATACGGGTACTGAAAAATTACAGACCATCGCTTAACAGTTGTCCTGCTTACTCATAGTGTTTTAGTGCGAGAGGTGAGGCGTTGTGAGCTGTTTGTGGTATGGCGTCACTTAGAGCGGAAAATGAATTGTACTCATATTTTACTTAAAGAAAATTGATTCCGCTTTGTTACCTTTTTACAAGCTACATAGTATAAAAGTTAAGGAAAATTGATTCAGCTTTGTTGTGTTTTTAAAAGCTATGTACAATATACATAGTATAAAACAAAGTCGCTTTATCTGTCCCTTATACCCACATGTGTGACTCAAATGGCCGAAACGGAAGACAAGCTCTGGATCTGGCCATTTTGAGACAAAATTTTGTGTTTACTGTTTTGTTTTGTTTCTACTGTATCTCGAATAAATGTTTTTTTTCTTTCTTCTTCCCTATGTATATATCTTTAAAACTACGCGACGGATTTGGATGCAGTTTTTTTAATAGTTAAAGTGATCCAAGAGATAGCTTTTAGTATCAGTATTGTACCCGAACAAAGCCCGGCGGGTCGCTAGTTGATTGATAAAAAATGCTTGACAAAATAAGGCCTTAATGATGAAGCAATAAGCTGCTTCTATTGTGGCTTTTTTAGAGATTCGGGAGAAAAAGAAGATATTGAAGATAGACTTAGTTTGACATGAATGAAATTGCGAGCAATAGTAACCGCCGCATGTGCGGAAATGTTCCGTAATCGTTAAAAATATTGCACGTTACTATCACATTACGTATAAATAAAAAAAGTTTGGTTTTCAACTTTGATGTTGGTTCTTGGAAACGTCCAAAGAAGAAGTAGTATACGACAAGCGATTTAAAAGATTCATCATCATCATCATATTAGCCGAAAGACGTCCACTGCTGAACATTGGCCTCTGCCAAGGATTGCCACAATGACCCAGTCCTACGCCACCCGCATCCAGCGGCCTCCGTCCTTCCCATGCAATTTTAGTTTCCTTCTGGTAAGTGGCCGCCACTCGAGAACCGTTCCGCTTCAACGGCCATCATCTACGTGCAATATACCTCCTGCCTGATTTAAAAGATTTTTGCCGCTTTAAAAGAGACCCCACCCAACCACATCTCTGTTGCAAAAGGAAAACCTCCAGGGAATGGTTAATGCTACGAAGCGGTGACTACCCCCATGTCGTAATTGACCTGTTGGTAAAGCTGCTACAAACCCATACTGCTTGAGAGAGAAAGGCGTAATGTATATACAATTGTACATGCAGTTACGCCCTTTTTGAATTGTTAGTGCGGTAATATGATGGACCAATAATGCGCTTATGTTCGCAGTAAGAATCGATTAGTTTGTATTGGAGTCACGTTTATGAGAATACATTGGTACAGTATACAGTCATGTGTAGAAGGTATAAGGCTAAGGACTTAAAAACTTATTCACCGACGTCACACATGCTTCTTCAACTTATCGAAGTTTGCAACAGTAGAACTTTTAGATTATCATTAAAATTCCTCATTAATCTCATTATGATCCTATTTTGTAGTCGACGTCAAATACCTATATCATTACGGTTTAAGTGCCAAAAATATATTTACACGACCTTAATATCAATGCAATAAAGTCGTGTAAATATATTTTTGGCACCTAAACCGTAACGATATCTTTGACGTCGACTGTATAAACAACAATTGGGATTTACTTAGTGTTCTGGATTGATTTCTCGCTGCACTCAGGAGTAAAACTGGGAGTCCTTCGTTACGTTCAGGATTCAATGTCGCGCCCGTGACATAGAACAGTGCTTTATTCTCTTGGTTTATAATTTACTATGAATCATTCCATTTTGTAGCCGTCAATATAATACAAACACAATGGGAATTTGGCTACAAAATGGAACGATGTTAAGGCGTTTCTTAATGTTATTGGTTCCTATGTATTTCTAAAACGCCCAGATATCTAGTACTTACTAATAAATGCAGACATGCTTAAACAAAATAATACTTCAAACTCTTGTGTAAGCAAGCAGTCATTCATTACTTTTATATAAATATGTAACAAAATCTTCACAAATGGATTTTAGACAAAATTATTCACTAGGTGACTTTTTAAAATATTCTGTATAACTTGTGACATTCTTATTATTTTAATCTCAATTGTGTATTATTATTCTTTATTGTGCCAATTATTTAGATATAATATAAAGGTATCTACAGGGTGCTCGCGAGGAAACCAAAAGATTTTAATGCTGGATTCCTGACCATATTTAGAGTCTTTAATGTAATATAAAATTTTTTTGGATTCGGCTTGGTTTCAGAGATAATCAACCTTTTTTCGAAATAAGTTTTTCGACGTAACTCGTCATTTAACTTCTTTTTGATTACAATGCTACCACAATGTGTTCTAATATTACCACACCTTTTGCCTGCCAATAAAAAAATACGAATAGACTTGACGAAATAACCTGTAGGTACGTAAAAAAAACGATTCAAATAAATAATTTAAACAAATTGTTGTTATGATAAAAAGTACTGGAAATGTTAAAAAGTATTCAAAAAGACGAAAAAAAAAGAAAAAAAAAATTTTTTTTTGGTGGAATTGACATTAGGTCTCATAATGTATATACCTTTTAACAACACCTGTAACCTGACCCTATTCATACGCAAATATATGATTTATGATTTATAAAAACCCCTCTTCTGAAAAACCTCTCTTCTTCAAGTTAAACAGATTAATATATCTGTGTAGATATGATGAAGGCTCCATTAAATTCTGCACCGCACACAATTGTGTGCTAAGTGAAAATAAACAGCAGCAAAAGGAGATTAGCGAGATTATCATAATCGTGATGTTCCAGCGGTTTTGGACGCTTCGGAAATTTCATTATCCTCTCAACACAGATTATAAGCCTCGCTTCAGATACACCACCATAGAAAGTACCATTATGTCGAAGTAATTGGGAAAACTCAAATCAAATTATTAATGAATTTTGTTTTGTATAGTTACATGTATTTATTTATAAATGAGTTTTATAGATGTGTATAGTTTTTTTTTATGTAATTTGGAATTATTGATTAACTAAATATTTCCCACCTCGGACGTTGGTGATCTTTTGTTTTTCCTTGGTATGACATCCAATATGTATAATTTACCATTATGTCGTTATACTTACCTACTCCACCTCGGATCTAGCAATCAACCATTTAAGCGCCTGTGCCACGTTTTATAAAGTTACAATTTTGCTGTTAGCTTCTCTTTCTAGCCAATATGTGTATGCAAACAGCGAAATTGTGAAATGTAACTTTATAAAACGCGACCCTGACGTGTCAGATAATCTATATCCAGCTCACCTCGCCAGAGTCTAATAAATAAGACATAATAAGACAAGAATTATTAATATTATTGTGTAATGTGTAATACATATTTATGATGTGGATGTACTGAAATAAATAAAATAAAATAAAGTCTGTTTTTTTATGATGTAAAAATTAGTCTTATTTAATCTGCACGGTGTAATTTTGTATTGATGGCGACAGTGGCACGATTGATGAAAATTTCACGGTGGTTAATAGGTGAATGGAAATTACACCTCGTGTTTTTTCCATCACTCGAGTGTTGAGTATTTTTATCTTATCTTATTAGTGGGGCTCTTACGGATACACTTCGACCTATTGGGATCTTTTGTGTAATTAATGTCGAATAAGTATAGCGTCGATTTGGTGGAGAACTTGCGTACGCATGAATTGATTCATTCTCGAACACTTCACGAATTAATTAAATCATACTTGTACTAAGTACTTGTTACTTGCAGCCAACTGTGCCTAACTGAATACTGATCACCCTAATATTACTGTAGGTAACTACGTGTATTAAAAATAGGGCACATTGGACTGAGTGGTACTAAAAATGTAAGTTGCATACCTTCGACAAAGAAAAATGTTTTTTTACTAACATGGCACTAAATTGAATAACCTAATAGTTATTATTTTTTATAAAGTTAATATAGGTTAGTGTGATAAAATGGTTGATAGTGCCGCTTATTTTTTAGATATAAAAGTATATTTTATTTAACAGACGACGAACAAAAAATACTTGTAAACAGATGTATTTTAGGTATTTAGTTTACGTTCAAAGCAAATCACTTAAAGATATAATACATTTTTTTTTCCTTCGTATATTCACGATAATTATATGGAATGGAATAGAAACTAAAGTTCATATTGACAACAATATGGATTCGATAGTTTCCGTGAAACGCCGAAGGAAAAGAATTTTAAACTTCATCTGTACAGATAATACCAGTATTACCAGTATATCATACTTGTCCATAATTTACTTAATCTAAAAATGAATCTGATGTTATTTGGCTGAATATGGCGTATCTGCTCTAGTGTTACAAAATCTATGCCATCGCTTACGAAAATTCGTTACAAGAAGAATAGCGGACGAAGCTGCTGGATAATTGATTGAGAATAAATTTTCACGCAACCCTGAATATTTGAGTATACTTAAATTATACCCAGTGAATTTGGGTTTGATATCCAAAAAACCGGCTAAGTGCGAGTCGGACTCGCGCGCGAAGGGTTCCGTACCATTATCATTAAAAAAATACAGTTAAATCAACCTATCTCAAAAACTATTAGAGATAATTTCATCAAACTAAAAATCGTTGATAGAGTTTATTAATATGCATAACATTTTTTTTTTAGAATTGTATACAAATGTATGTAAAAAATAGAGGGGGGGGGGCACATTTTTCAAATTTTGACAGCTGATATCTCAAAAACGGTTCGCTTAAATAAAAATGTGATATATAAACCTTTACATCATTTTCAGACACCTTTCTATTGATACCTCACACGCTTACATACATCTAAAAAAAATCTATCCCTCAGTTACATGTATGGAGGGCCCCAACCCCAATTATTTTTTTTACAATACTATCATAATTTTGTAGCGGTCCATACAACACATATTCTTACCAAATTTCATCACTGTAGCATTTATAGTTTCCGAGTAAATCGGCTGTGACAGATGGACAGACGGACATGACCAATCTATAAGGGTTCCGTTTTTGCCATTTTGGCTACGGAACTCTAATATAGCAAAAAAGCGCACGATTGTTTTGTGCATACATCGTGCGGTAGACGCACTCGTTTGATTTTTACGGAATTTTCAACCCTGATGCAGACGTAGCAAGCATATTGCTTTGATCTAACATGACGCATCATCTGCATATATGAATCCATTGCTAGACGTATGCGTCCCTATTATATAGGTAAGTAATAACTATGCGTAGACGCATTAAGAGGTAAATACACCAATATCACCATAGGTACACATGTTACAAATTCAAAAGTAGCTCTGTCTGTCTTTCTGTCAGTTTATCCGGTACCTCTTCACGTTAAAACCACTGAACCGATTTTGTTGTAATTTGGCATAGAGATAACTTGTCATCCGAAAAAGGACATAGCATAGTTTAAATCGCGAAAATAGCCTTTACGAATATATGAGCAGGCAAAATCGCGGGCACCAGCTAATCAATAAATGAATGGTCAGTGACACTTCAATCCCTTAGTCGGATTTTAGGCCGGCCGTACACCTGTAAGTTCTTACGTAAACCTCTTATTCCTTAGTATAGCTCCATCCCTATAATTTACGTAAGAACGTACATGTCGTACATGTGTACGGCTGGCCTTACGACATTCACAAGAAGAGATAGAGTGGTGACAAATTGAAAAATGAGATAGGCTAATAATGTCTATTGTAATGTAATTCTTTTGACCATATGAAGCTGGGGATGGTAGAAGTTTAAGTATGAACATAAGTTATGTTGTTAAGATAATTATTTTAAGTCCTACATTATGCCTATCTTCTAAATTGTGCACATTTACAGACTCTTGTTACTGTTAGTTACTTATTTTTCTAGTTCTTTTTATTTTTCACTTTTTAGCTCGGTTGCCCTGAAAACCAGCGTCGTGTCATCTGACACGACACATGCTGAGTGGCATCCATTTTGGTGTTCAAATCCTTACTGTTTATACTTGTATTTATTGTTATGTATTGTATGGCACCAAATAAACCATTCTTATTCTTATTCTTATAAGTCTAAGTTAAGTGTTCGAACTAAGGTATAAGTGTGAATATTCGAATAATCCTACCGCCCTCAATATTATCTTAAGCACTAACTTCCAGTGCTACTAGATTACGAACGAGATTAAATTATTACTTACCACGGACCATAAGTTTCCTTTGAGACGGCTCCGATATTTATCAGTGGCCGAGTCTTTGTTTATAGTTTAATCAAAATAATTCACTTCCGAAGAGAATTGGGAGCTATTGTTGTGAGATAATGTAATTATTTGAGTATAATGCAACAAAGAGAGATTGTATTATTGGAATTAACTGATAATAGTATATTACATCAGAGGCCGGGAAAATGAGGATTTCCGGCCAAGTTGGTATATACGGATAGGCGACGAGGCCGGGAAGCCGTTTTCACGCCGAGGCATGTCTAGTGCTTTTGTCAAACATACAAATAAATACAAAAAATAATAAGCCTCCATTTCAATCCCAGTGTGTTACTGCGCCCTAGAAGTGATACTTCCGACTTCCGAGTCTATTTTAAGGAACGTAAAGACAATATTTCATATGTTTGAGAAAACGTCGTTTTCTTCCCACATTGGCATAGTTTTTCTTCGTATGAATGAAAAAAATACGTAACGTGATGCGGCCGTGTGGTGGCGGCAACTCTTCCCGCGAGTGTCGTAAGAGTCGATAAAAGGATTAATTAAATTTGATAGAAGATTCAAGTACTTAGTCAACCTTTTTTGTTGGATTGTTACGACAAAACACTGTATCCTTTAATCACCGATTGAAGAATAGGCAAGTTTGTTTTGACAAAACACTGTATCTTCAAAAGATGTAGTGTTTAGTCAAATTACGACTCTTGGTTTCGAGAGTTACCGTGTATTTACTTACGATAATGTTTTTCAATGTTTTTGATAGATAAGCAATAAACTCTTAATATGTACATATATACAGGGTGTTCGTTTCGATTTGCGTTAAATTAGACAGGTTACTTGGGACATGAATAGAAGTTGTCAGGTATATGGGCTTTTGGAAAATTCGATAAAGATTTTTTTTTAGTTTTCATACATAATAAATGAAATGGTAAGTGTGAGAGAACCTTAAGAGTAAAATAAAAGTTAATCTCTGGTGACTGACGGCACATGTCAAACTAAGTAACATTAGAATGTAATAAAGGTTGCAATACACTTGTTCAGTCATTAAACTTATTTTCTTAATAATTCAATAAGAGTAAGAGTTAAAACACTAGTTTCTTAGAGAAAATAATATTTGACTAAATAAGCTTCCCTTAAAATAGCATATGAAGAAAAACACCCTGTAGATTAGGGTTCGAAAAGCTGATTTAACGGTGTTACCACAAAACACTGTAATTCGACTTATAGTGTTTTGTCATGGCACGGCATATGGGCAGCAGCGTAAGTGCCCTGCCTACGTGTCATTTAAAATTAGTTCATAGGCCACTGTATGTAGGAAGCAAGCAACATTTTAAAATGTGTCACTGAATTTTAAAGCGTGTGATATTCACAGTTCATTCGTGTTTGTGAATTTAAATGAAAACCTTAGTTGTAAAAAAGTATTTACTTTATGCGTGAACATTTTAAGCTGTAGAATTAAGCACGATTTTGCCATGTTCGTACCTTTTGGTACATTTTGTGTTTGACAACGTGCATGATTCCACGGATTTTCGTACCGATGTATGAAGTAATGTTTCTTGAATCCGTGGCATTAATTAATATATGTGTGATTCGTATTTGGTAGAAGGTTTTTCGTTTATACATAAACTGTACTGTTTATATAGCTACTGATCATACGATTTATTGCATGTAGGTATATTTACTATCCATTCCACAACCTTAAAATAACAATAAAATTACTTATCTAAATAATTAGCTAAGCAAACTTAATATTCTGCTACGTTGTCTTAGCACACGATTGGTATTTTACTGACTAAAGATATATTCCCGGTTTTGACATCTTGTATTTAAAAATTGCCTGTTTTTTTTAAAACAACCCTAAGAACATGCAACTTTATTGTTAGATGACTCTTATTATTACGAGTATAACTTTATTGTTACGAGTATAATAAAATAAGTAAAAAAAGTTTTAAGTTAAACGGTTTTTATTGCACCAAAAACTAGAAAATAAACATTTTATGTATCTAACCGTAGATGCTACTTTCTGTAGATTACTCACGTGAAACTATTATCACTGTAGTGTTCCCAAGTCGGATGCTGAAAGCCACGTTTAGCCTCTATGTCAGTGGATTAAGCGTTACCTAATCGGAAACTTTTACCAAACTAAAATAAAAACGTGGGGCGTAAGCAATTTTGATTAAGTCACTATAATTATTTAAGAACACACATAGAAATCAAGACAGGAATAGTGTAATAAGTTTTGTTCTGGCCTTGATAAAAGCTATTTACCTCTGTAGAAGTAATGGAACAGATGGCTGATTCATTGCAAAATTAAAGCTACAATTACATATTTTGAACTTGTACGTTTCTATATAATAACGCCCCACGTTTTTATTTTAGTTTGGTAAAAGTTTCCGATTAGGTAACGCTTAATCCACTGACATAGAGGCTAAACGTGGCTTTCAGCATCCGACTTGGGAACACTACAGTGATAATAGTTTCACGTGAGTAATCTACAGAAAGTAGCATCTACGGTTAGATACATAAAATGTTTATTTTCTAGTTTTTGGTGCAATAAAAACCGTTTAACTTAAAACTTTTTTTACTTATTTTATTTTCAAGTTTTTAGTGCAATTGTTAAGATAATTTCCGATACTATACCTACTTATTCTAGATCAAAGACGTTGTTTATAATATGTAATACAAATTATACATGCTAAGTAGCGCTTATACTCTCGCGCTTTCATCACGAATCACGACACATATGTAAACGTAATGGACATTATTTTATTTTATGTGTAACGGGAGGCGAATCCCTGCTGAATAGATATTTTTAGAAATCCGACACTAAAAAAATGTTATTAAATATCTCAATCGACAAATGAAAACCAAAGGCTGGGCGTGGTTAATGTAAGCTTGAATGCCGCACCCGAAGTGTCTCAAATGGACGTGTTATTCATACAATAAGTACCTTAGATAATAGAGACCTGACAATAAGGAATATTATCAATCAATTTGGTTCATTGAAAAAATCAAGTTAAAATTTTTATATTGTACCTACACATTATACAAGTCGAATTTCGAGACTATAAAATATAAACTCAGTCTCTCAGTCGACCAACCGGAGGACCTCAGGTCTGACGGAAAGTCCGACGCGAACCGAGGGCCATAACGGTCAATCCATGCAATCTATCAACCGGAGGGCCATAGGCCCGACGGCACTATGGCACGCACTACGTAAATCCAAGAGCGTCCATCTTCCTGTCTGTCAACTGGAGCTACGCGATTCACTCACGCTGTCACTCTATCAGCTGGAGGGCCGCAGGCCCGACGGCTCTCCCTACGCGATCCACTCACACTGTCACTCTATCAGCTGGAGGGCCGCAGGCCCGACGGCTCTCCCTACGCGAACCACCCACACTGTCACTCTATCAGCTGGAGGGCCGCAGGCCCGACGGCTCTCCCTACGCGATCCACTCACACTGTCACTCTATCAGCTGGAGGGCCGCAGGCCCGACGGCTCTCCCTACGCGATCCACTCACACTGTCACTCTATCAACTGGAGGGCCGCAAGCCCGACGGCTCTCCCTACGCGATCCACTCACACTGTCACTCTATCAGCTGGAGGGCCGCAGGCCCGACGGCTCTCCCTACGCGATCCACTCACACTATCGCTCTATCAGCTGGAGGGCCGCAGGCCCGACGGCTCTCCCTACGCGATCCACTCACACTGTCACTCTATCAGCTGGAGGGCCGCAGGCCCGACAGCTCTCCCTACGCGATCCACTCACACTGTCACTCTTTCAGCTGGAGGGCCGCAGGCCCGACGGCTCTCCCTACGCGATCCACTCATACTGTCACTCTATCAGCTGGAGGGCCGCAGGCCCGACGGCTCTCCCTACGCGATCCACTCACACTGTCACTCTATCAGCTGGAGGGCCGCAGGCCCGACGGCTCTCCCTACGCGATCCACTCACACTGTCACACTATCAGCTGGAGGACCGCAGGCCCGACGGCTCTCCCTACGCGATCCACTCACACTGTCACTCTATCAGCTGGAGGGCCGCAGGCCCGACGGCTCTCCCTACGCGATTCACTCACACTGTCACTCTATCAGCTGGAGGGCCGCAGGCCCGACGGCTCGCCCTACGCGATTCACTCACGCTGTCACTATCAGCTGGAGGGTCGCAGGCCCGACGGCTCTCCCTACGCGATTCACTCACGCTGTCACTCTATCGGCTGGAGGGCCGCAGGCCCGACGGCTCTCCCTACGCGATCCACTCACACTGTCACTCTCTCAGCTGGAGGGCCGCAGGCCCGACGGCTTGCCCTTCGCGAATCACTCACGCTGTCACTCTACAAGCTGGAGGGCCGCAGGCCTGACAGCCCACCCTACGTGAACCACTCACGCTGTGAGTCTATCAGCCGGACGGCCGCAGGCCCGACGGCTCGCCCTACGCGATTCATTCACGCTGTCACTCTATCAGCTGGAGGGCCGCAGGCCCGAAAGCTCTCCCTACGCGATCCACTCACGCTGTCACTCTATCAGCTGAAGGGCCGCAGGCCCGACGGCCCGCCCTACGCAAACCACTCACGCTGTCACTCTATCAGCCGGAGGACCGCAGGCCCGACGGCTCGCCCTACGCGATCCACTCACGCTGTCACCCTATCAGCCGTGGACCCTATGAGTCTATCAGCCGGAGGGCCGCAGTAATGACATACGGTACTAAACCGTGGTCGTTTACAATGGGCCTCATAAGAAGGCTCAAAGTCACCCAAAGAGCAATGGAGAGGCCTATGCTAAGAGTCTCTCTGCGAGATAGGATTAGAAATGTGACCATCCGTAGTAGAAGCAACGTAACCGATATAGCTCTTCGAATCGCTAAACTGAAGTGGGCGGGGCTCGCGTGGAACCGATGGCCGTTGGGGCGGTAAGGTTCTCGAGTGGCGGCCACGTACCGGAAGGCGCAGCGTGGGTAGGCCCCCCACAAAGTGGACTCATGACCTGGTTAAGGTCGCTGGATACGGGTGGCACAGGGCCGGTCCTTGAGGCAATCTTTGGGGGAGGCCTATATTCACCAGTGAACGTCTTTTAGCAGATATGATGATGATCATAATAATTGAATCCGTATGTTTCTACCAAATATCTAAAGCAGTACTTCAAAATCTACATATCGCTAAGCCTAACTGTTATGGTAGGCAGTAACACTGGAGTATCATATTTGAGGAGTTGGACGTTAGTATTAAATTTGCATGTTCTACCTATACTTCATATCAAAAGAACTTCTTTAAAATCAAAATATCGATAAAAGATAAACTTTGCAGTTATTGTGGGCAGTACTGCAGCATCAGGAGTGAGGAGTTGGAAGTAAAGATCAGGCTGTTAGTATTTGATTATGCCAAACATGCTATACTTTCATTTTCACGTGTCTAACACTCTCGGTTAAGGTAGGCAGTACGTCTGCAGCATCAGGCTTTGAGGATACAAGGATAAAAATATTATAATATTGCATTGTCATGGAGACTTGATAAGAGTTCCAAATTTTATTGATTTTGGTGCAGTAGAAGTGGTCGAAAAATCGATCACAAGATTTGAAGCATCGACGACAGTTGATACGCGGTGAAGTTAATAAAAACCGTTTAAAAATAGCAAGTCATGAATTAAAAACGCGTATTTACCAAACATTTTCGGTGTTTTTTAAGGACGTTTTAGTTTTTTGTTTCTACAAACCAATAAGTAAAACTAGAATGTAATTTTTGTTTGAACTTCCTGATAGAACATGATTTAAAAAAAAATCTACCTATACTATAACAAACAAAGGTACAAAGATTCCAGGTCAAGAAGGAAGAACCTTGATGTCGATGGCACCACGTACAAAGGGGTACCTAAGTTTAAATACCTGGGATGTACAGTGACAGATACAAACCAGAGACAAGAGGAAATTGACCTTCGCATTCAGAACGCCCTAAGATGCTCAGCAGGTCTTCACAAAATACTAGCGTCTAAGCTTATTAGCAGAAGAACCAAGATCAGGATTTACAAAACTGTCATAAAGCCGATCTTGATGTATGGATGCGAGGCTTGGACGCTGACCCTGAAGGAAGAAAACAAGCTCTTGGTGGCGGAGGTTAAGATCTATAGAATGATTCTGGGGCCTACTCAGGGAGAGGATGGAGGGTGGAGAGTCCGGAGCAACGCAGAAGTGGAAGAGTTGGTGTCCGAGCCCAACATAATTGGCGAGAGCAAGTCTGCTCGACTTCGCTGGCTCGGTCATGTGGAGAGGATGGGAGATCACCGAGCCGCCAAAAAGGTCCATCTGGGTCGTCCTAGTGGACGGCGTCCGGTGGGGCGCCCTAGATACCGATGGATCGACGAAGTCCAAAAAGACTTGTGTCAGCTTCGAGAAGCCGATTTCGATTGGCGACAAGCTGCACAGAATAGGGAGGACTGGCGGAGCTTAGTGTCGGAGGCCAAGATCCACTTCGGGTCGCTGAGCCAGCGCAGTAAGTAAGTATACTATAACCGCCTTATTCATAAACGTCTGCTAACTTAACAAGCCGCTAATAATTGTTTGTCCCTTTCGGTCTTAACAATGTGTCCATAAGATCAAGAGGGACAAACAATACTTAGCGGCTTGTTAAGTTAGCAGACGTTTAGGAATAAAGGGGGTAAATATTAAACATTTGCATGCTTGCATTATTTTCTATGAAAAATCCACCTAAACCGTATTCATTTACCGAGAGTATATTTGAAGGGTCCACGGAAAAAATAAGTGTATTTGAAGGGTCCAGTGCCTAAAAAAATCAGTATAAATTCACACCTTATTCTGTTAAAAGCAGGGATCGGAACCGGTTTTTTAGAAAAACCTCGATATAGCTCAATATTTTAAAATGTTTTACGCTCTTTACGTAGTATTCAACATTTTATGTAATTATTAACATCATATTTTTCATATAATTACTCAATTAACAAAAAATATATAAACTGAAGAACGAAAAAGAACGGAATTCGAACCGTTCTTTTGTATCGAAAAAAACCATTATCCGATCCCTAGTTAAAAGTAAGGTGGTTTTTCTTCCTTCTGTAATTTGAATTGACTAGACGTGTCTTTCCGTGGACCCTTCATTTATAAAAGAGGGGTCGTTTAGTCTATCTCGGGGCGACAAACTGTCGCACTAATCATATTATGTTAAGTCTATTGGTATCGGAAATCGATACTGATTGACATAAAATTAACGTAACAGTGGTACAAAAGTGTGTGTGTGTGACCTGTAAGTATGTACGTATATTCCTCACACATCAAGAAATTCGATCGTTACACGAAACGTGATTCGTTGATTTCTTAGAGTGGGGGAATGCTCTTTTGGTCTGCATGCACCTTAACAGATCATCAGCCTGGGTTCCCTTTATCTGGCATTTTTTATTGTCCAAAACGCTTAGGACATAACAGACTTGGCATAATCTATTTTGACATAATCTTAATGAGACAGAAACGTCACTTGGCATAAATAACAATATTTCGAACATTATTTTGCCCGAAACTAATTTGGCATATCATTATTTACGCCGAGTGTTATAAGAAAGAAATTACATTTGCATCTTTTTTTTGCATATTATAGCCTGTTATACTGTTTGAAACTTACCTTGCATGCATTTTTCGTCAGGTAGAATTTGTTGTGAGGGTGAAAATTTCTGCTGTGAGCGAGTAAAGCGAGCGAACAAAACCTTCCGGGGCAGATCCGACTCGGATAGGTTAGGTTAGAAGACTAAGGCGGGAGCTTTGCCCCCCCTTCGAACAACTCGAAATCTGCCACAACGAAATATGCTAAAGTTGAGTATGCCACTACAGTTTCTGCACAAAGCCCATTATGACTACCTACATTTATGCCATGTAGAATTATTCATAAAAGAATTATGCCACAACAGGGTGAACACATCAGCCTATGTTAGTCCACAGCTGGATGTAGACCTCTCCTATTAACTATGCGTATCTGCAGGAGGTAAATGCCCATAAGCACCACGCTGGGCAAGTGGGCAAGCGGATTGGCAATCGCAGTAATGTGTCTACTACGAGGACGCTGCTGCCCATCATTAATATTTTATCAAAGAATGGGACATTTCAATCCCTTAGTCGACTCTTACGACACCCGGAGTTGGAGTATATACCTATGTTGTACAAATAAAATGCTTTTGCTTTGTTTTGCTTTGCTAAAATTGTACACATACTTACAGTGGACCATAGACCTTATTCTTATTGTCAATGCCATCTTGCCGGAGTAACTCCGTGAAGATGGCATTTGCAACAGTGACTAAATATCGGGTGCTCAATCTTTTAATTTTAATTGGTAAATATTCCGTTTTAAGTCATACTAATAGTGTTGTTAAAAGACTAGTATTGAAGACATTTGAACCTTAAAGGTTTTGAAGACTTGTGCGCTTAAGGTTCGAGCTCAAAAAAGGTTTCGAACCTTAACGACTCAAGTTTTTTATGAGCTCTTAAGAGAAAACCTTTAACGCCCGGGCTAAATAAGCTCTAACTCCCAAACCTCGCAGACCTGGCAAGCGTTAAGAGCTTAAAGAGGCTTTTAGTTTACGCCTAGACGCTTAAATTCACAACACTACATACTAATAATGTAAATGACCATGTCAATTTTCTTAGTACATAACCTAGCGTTAATCTCTTGTGATGAGACAACTTTTGTCAAGGCTGTTATAACAGCAATTGCTCATGAAAACATTGAAATGCTCCAAATTTTAGAAAACCTTAACGTTAGGTACCTACTTCCAAGTTCATGTAAATGGACAAGATTCAAACACGGCGCAGTGTCGCATTCATCCTTTATGCAACAGGTCTGAGACTATTTCGCTCCCAATTTGCATACTTATTTCACTAAACCAAATTATTCACAGTTCCTGCATTTCGTCTCTGTAATTAAATTAAATCTGTAGGAATAATATCTTCGTTTGGCGCGCGTCAAAATTCTGCTAAATTCTGGCCGCTTATCAAAAGTCCAGTAGAATTTTGGTCTCTGATTTCATAAAGATTTTCTTGGTATCCAGGTCACTTTAGAGTGGATATCTTCAGAGCTAGACTTGCTAAGCCCTGTTCCGTTTGGTGCTATGCAATTTCATTAGTTTTAAGTCTCGCGGTACGGTGGTACAATTTCGTTGGAGAGGCGATTGTCGTTTTATGGTGCGTCATCTGTGACGTATGTTTCTAAAGATCGCACTACTTGTCCGTAATGTAGAATAAGATTTATTACTTTGGGGTTTATTGCGACATTTAAATTTGTCTTGATACAATTATTATGACTTTTGCCGAACGATAAGTTATTATTTATATCAGCTGCTACCTACACTTAGTTGTCGAATATAATTGAAATTTGTCGTAGAGATCGTAACATGAAACAAGCTGTTTTTGGGGCGTCTCGGTACCCAAAATATCTGATATTGATGCTTAATGATTGTCAGCCTAGTTGGTAGTGACCCTGCCAACGAAGCTGGAGGTTCCGGGTTCGAATCCCGGCGAGGGCATTATTTGTGTATTTATTTATCACAAATATTTGTTCCTTGGTCATGTATATATATCGTCGCCTAGTACCCACATCACATCACAAGCCTTAATTGAGCTTACCGTGGGACTAGGTTGATTTGTGTAAGATGTATTTATAATGAACCCTAATTAATTTAGAAGGTGAAAAAAAAAACAAATTGCATTTTTTTTATACCACGTCGGTGGCAAACAAGCATACGGCCCGCCTGATGGAAAGCAGTCACCTTAGCCTATGGGCGCCTGCAACCTCAGGGTGTCACATGCGCGTTGCCGACCCAATAAAAATAACGTTGGCACAACAAAGTGGCTCCACTCCACCTGATCGTAAGTGAAAAGTAGAGCCCAAATCGCGGCGGCAACGAACAGGAGACAATCAGTAACCTGTTAGTTGCCACCGCCTTGCTGGCCCGCTAGATGCCGGTAAATACACCGGCTGACCCCAAAACACGGCAAACACGAAGGTAAGTCATTTCACGGGCGTTTACACCGAATGTACGGTGGTAGCCAACCAGGCGGGTACTAGTAAAAATACCCTACCACCGGCTGAGAAGATGGCTACTCAGTATTTCCCTTAGTCGACTCCTACGACACCCACGGGAAGAGGGGGGCGGTGATTTTTGTATTCTTACTCCGTCACCGCACGGATGACACATCACCGTCATTCCACAGTTTACACTCAACACGACGCGTGGTTATTTCAAAAATAACGGTCGTGTTTTAAAACATCGCCACTCGTTCCGAATTTTATATTTATACAGACATGAAACGGAAAAAAAACCTTGAATTACATAAGTATAAAAAAACGTGTAAGTGAATTTTTTGCGATAGCGCGGGGAACTTCCGAGGGGAGTTCTCTGTGGGTGGTCCATTTTCGTTACAAAGCGGAAAAATCACGGGATCGGCTACGAGCGTAGCGCGTAGCACGCGTCCTCAATGAAAGTGTTAATAAAATACTTTTTGATGTAGTGAGGCATTCCAAATACCAAAAAAATAACATTTTTTTTTTGCATCTTCGACCAAAACTTTACATATTGTCATAACATTATTATTATAGGTAGAATGCTTAGTTTCGATAATTTTGCACGTGCCCTTAAGTGGAACTTACAACGGTAACCGCACGGTACACTATAAAAACATAATATATTTACAATTTTGATCATTACGTATTGGAGATACGTTTAGAAATGTATACATATTATTAGACTTGACTGTATAAATTATCTGCAAAATAGATTCAAAAGCAATCCTTATGCCATTGAGATAAAGGACATTGTAAACCTGTATTTGAAGCGATCAATCAAGTTCCCTAGTTTCGGGATGTACAAAGGGCCTACAGCGAACCACAATCGACGTGCTCTTTCCCTGTCACACTTATGTACGAATTTGGAAGTGCGGTAGAGAGGCAACATTTCGATCGAAGTTGACAGGACTACAGTTCTGCGGTTTGTTTCCATTTGGAGGAAACCTCGTTGGGGTTGTCCAATATTTGGTTGACAGATCACAGGGCTTATTACTTAGTTACCTTTACCAGAAACACGGTGGAAAACGGAATTTTAACCTTTACAATTGCTTTGTGTGATATTCACGAAAGATTTCATAAGTTTGAAAGCAAAGATTCCAATCATTCGTTCCTAAGTCTCTATTAATATGTCAAGGTTTATAATATTAGTTCATCGAGAGATTCAAATCTAATGGAAATAGGACAGTACTAATTTATACAGCTACCGCTGACCAGAGGGCTGGCTCGTTTCTTGCTCAGCGCCTGAGTCTTGCTATCCAGCGCGGAAATGCAGCCAGCCTTCTGGGCACATTACCGTCGGGCTCGGAGTTGGAGCACGTCTTTTATTTGTAAGTATATATATTTTTTTTTTTTTTTTTTTTTTTTTTTCTAGCCTGTAGGGGTGTCCCACTGCTGGGCAAAGGCCTCTCCCTCAGATTTCCACAGCTCCCGGTTCGGTGCCAAGTCTGGCCAATTGTTGGCGAAGGCGTCCAGGTCGTCCCGCCATCTCCGCCTGGGCCTGCCTCGTCCCCGCCTAGTTTGCTGCGGCATCCACTTGGTGGCTGTAATAGCACACCTTTCTGGATGCATGCGGTAGACGTGACCGGCCCAATCCCACTTTAGCCTGGCAGTTTTCTCACCCACGTCAGCTATGCGTGTTTTGAAGCGCAGCGTAGTGTTCCGGATGCGATCCATTCGCGTTACGCCTAGAATGCTGCGCTCCATTGCTCGCTGGCAGACCTTCAATTTGGACTTCTGACTTTCGGTGAGAGACCATGTTTGGGCACCGTAGGTTAGGACGGGCAGGATACACATGTCGACTAGTTTGCGCTTCAGTGACATTGGAAGGTCGCCCTTCATTAGCTCTTTCATGGACCAGTAGCTCTTCCAGGCATTTTGAACACGGCGTTCAACTTCCTTATCCTGCCTGTTGCTGAAAGAGACTAGCTGGCCCAAATAGATATACTCATCGACATAATGTATCGCCTGCCCGTCTACCTCGACCCTACGTTTCGTGCTGTTAGTCATCACCTGAGTCTTTGTGCGATTCATATGAAGTCCAACTTGAAGGCTTGCGTTGCTCAGGTCTTGGAGCATTAACTGAAGTTCTGTGGCCGAAGAGGCAAAGAGAACGATGTCGTCGGCAAAACGAAGGTTTGACAACCTCTTGTCACCGACGACTATTCCTCTCTCCTCCCAAGAAACTGCCAGGCTCCTGAAGACTTCTTCTAGAGTACTAGTAAAAAGTTTCGGAGATAGCGGGTCGCCCTGTTTAACACCTCTTTGAATTCGAAACGATGGACCGGAGGACTGGAGCTTAATTTCGGCTGTACTATTATTATATATGTTTTTAATTAATTTAATGTAGGTTGGTTCTATGTCTTGGTTCTGGAGTGCGGTTACTATGGCGGAATGTGTGATACTATCAAAAGCTTTAGTATAATCGACGAATGCTAAGTATAGAGGCATGTTAAATTCGGTATATTTTTCTACAACTTGGTTGACTGTATGAAGGTGATCGACTGTGGAAAATCCGGGGCGAAAGCCGGCTTGAGTGGGAGGCTGGTGTTGGTCGAGTTGCCCTGCAATGCGACCCTCTATTACTTTAATAAATGCTTTGTATACATGGGACACCAGGCTGATTGGTCTATAGTTACCTATGTCACATTTTTCGCCTTTTTTGTGGAGGAGAACTATACTAGAATGAAGCAGTTTTTGGGGAATTAGACCTGTTTTTAGTATATTGTTGAATAAGTTGCAAAGTGGAGATAAAAGGTGTTGTTTTCCGAAAACCAGCGCTTCTGTGCTTATCCCATCGATCCCAGGGCTCTTATCAAGCTTCATTTTGGAAAGAACCTTTGCCAATTCCTCGGCCGTTATAGGAGGGATGGTATCACCACAGGAGTATTCTTCAATACTGTTTATGTTGTAAGGATCAGAGTATAAGGTAGTATAAAACTGTGTACATATGTCCATTATTTTGTTTCTATTGCAGTGTTTATTACCATTTTCATCTTTTAGACTAGAAATCCATGTTTTACCTTTTGAAATTCCATTCCGAGCTACTCTTAGGGATTTATTTTTCACTAATGCTGTTTTAACTAGATTTGTATTGTGTTTACGGATATCAGTTCGGATGCTACGTTTCGTCATTCTGTCCAGTGCCCGATATTCTGCTGAGCCTATTTGAAGTGACGTACGTTGTTCTATTAGATTTATGGTGTCAGTAGATAGTACGGTGCGTTTATTTTGTCTGGGCCTAATTGTATCACTAGCTGTTGTAATGGCATCGATAATGTTTTGGTACTGAGTATCCGTATCGCAGTCATCGTTTTTTAATATGCTAAATTTGTTTCGGAGTTCTAAATTGAATCGGTCGTAGTTGGCTGTTAACGTGTCTCGGTTTAGTCTCTTGCAGCATTTAGAAAATAGCTTCTTGCGATGTAGTTTAAAGTTAAATGTTAATGTTATACGAACCGGTCGGTGGTCTGAGCTAAATTTTATTTTATTTAAAATGCCTACGTTTTTGACTACGTCATTGCTTGATGCGAGCACAAAGTCGATTTCATTCTTGGTTTGTCCATCCGGTGACACCCAGGTCCAACGACGATTCGGTTTTTTTTAGGAAAAAGCTATTACATACCTTCAATGTTTGGCCAAAAGCAAACTGAATCAGACGAGAACCACGTATGTTCCGGTCTCCCAACCCGTATGGTCCTAGGATTTCATCGCTGTCCAGTTCCTGTTTGAGGCCTATTTTAGCATTAAAATCACCGAGGATAATATTCCAAGATCCTCTATGATCGTCGCAGGCTTTGTTGAGAAGGTCGTAAAAGTCTTCAGTCTCTTCGTCAGTGTGCGCAGATGTAGGTGCGTATATCTGTATCACCGTAAGTGTTTTCTTCTGAGTCAACTGGAACTTAAGAACTGCGATCCTGTCAGAGTAGCCACAAAATTCTATTATATTATTCTCCCACTTCTTAGCCACTAGGAAGCCTACTCCACTCTGTCCACCAGTATTTCCGAAGTGGTAGAATATGGAGCCCTTTCTTCCCTCTGTCACTTCTCCTGGTCTTCTCACCTCTGATAAGCCAACAATATCCCAGTTTACACTTTCAAGAGCGTTCTCTAGCTCTATCACTCTGTCATCCTTTAATAGGGTCCGGACGTTGTATGTCAATACATTAAGCGTTTCGGTGTCCATTTTGTGTGCCAAGGTCGTTCGATTTATGATGGGGGTCCTCGCTCGGGGATTCTTAGCACCCCTGGCTCTGGGGATGCGTAAGTCCCCAGCACCGCCGAGCACTCGGGGCCGATTCGGGGAGTTGTTCATTCATAGGGAGGTTTGGACCATAATCCCACCACGCTGGTCCAGTGCGGGTTGGTGGGTCGCCAGTTATGCCTCGTTTGCTGTTTGGCAGGGTGTACCACGGGCAGGTGAGGTTGGCTTGGATTCCGAAAGATGTTGATTGGAACCCCTTACACCCCTATAGTATATATATATAAGATGTATTTTTTATCTTGATATTTAATTTTAGATTTTAGTGTTATTATTATTGTTTACTTTCTCTTTCGCAAATAAAGATCCACTGTATGAATTAATGGAAAAGTTTTCTTCAAAACTTCACGAATACTGAAATAAAATGTAACGTTGATTTAGAAATTCATGTGGAATATAAAATTCTAAAAAGGCCCGCAATATAATTCTATACAATATCTCCAGCACCATACCAAACACATCTAATTGTTTTCTGTGTCTCATTTAATCATAACTGACCACGGTTGTAAAAAGATTTTTTTTTTGTATTAACGTTAGATCCCAGCCAAAACAAAATATTATATTTGTAACATCATTTCACTATTTCAAATACAAAGGAAGATTTAAAGTCCCGGAACGGTAAAAACTTCAACAATAAATTCGGTAGCAGTCGGTTCGAGCAAATGGACTTATGCTGCAGACTCAAGACCCCCTGAATATCAAATCGTCTAGCCAAGTTAAGACTACTTAGACATGTCTACGATCTGTTTCACTAGCGAGACCAATCTTATTTATTTAGCTATAATTAAGGACATCAACAGCAATCATATTTTAAAGACAAACGGGACTTAATCGCGTAAACTTACGTTTAATTATATCCTGACGTTTCGGGCATGACGTTACACCCGTGGTCGCAGGCAGGCAGGTAGTCTACCTGCGACCACGGGTGTAACGTCATGCCCGTGTACCGTCATATAATTAAGCGTAAGTTTACGCGATTAAGACCCGTTTGTCTTTAAAATATGAGTGATAATCGTGAAAGTTTAAATCAACATATCAACAGCAATTACCAAATATTTAGTCTATGAACATAAACAGTAAACAAAGCCAATTTAAGATATCCACTTGACAGTTAAAGTACCTACCTACAATTGCGTACATGCAAACCGCAAGTCAAGTGGGTACTTCATTACAAAAACTTAGAACTAGCACGGAGATGCATTTAAAACTAAAAGAAGGGAAACAAATTCAACAAAGTTTGAAAAAAACCGGCCAAGTGCGAGTAGGACTCGTGCGCGAAGGGTTCCGTACCATTATCAATTTATTATTTAAAAAAATACAGTTAAATCAACCTTCCTCAAAAACTATAGGAGATAATTTAATCAAACCAAGCATCGTTGATAGAGTTTATTAATGTGCATAAAATATATTTTTTGTAGAATTTTATATCGCGTAGTTTAAAAAATAGAGGGGGGGGACACATTTATCAGACTTTGAGAGCTGATATCTCGAAAACGATTTGCTTAAAGAAAAATGAGATTTATAAACCTACATATAATTTTCAAAGGCCTTTCTATTAATACCCCACACGCTTATATACAACTAAAAAAAATTTTCTATCCCTCAGTTACATGTATGGAGGGCCCCCACCTCAATGATTTTTTTTATAATTTTATATCATAATCCTGTAGCGGTACATACAACGCATATCCTTACCAAATTTTGTTACTGTAGCATTTATAGTTTCCGAGTAAATCGGCTGTGACAGACGGACAGACGGACAGACGGACAGACGGACAGACGGACATGACGAATCAATACCTAAGGGTTCCGTTTTTGCCATTTTGGCTACGGAACCCTAAAATTACGTATGGGTGTGTGTGTATTTAAAATGAACACGGTTGAATGAATTTGAATTTGGTTCCTCTAATGTTTGCGCTATGTAAATGTCATATTAGATGGCACACCGCTTGCGTGGCGTGCACGTGCGCGTGACGTTCAAGCGATGTGACATCTACTACGCCATTTCCGATGCTGCAACGCATACGCCACGACAACACGCACGTGCACGTGTTGCCCACGCATTCGGTGTGGCTTCGTTACATTCTATACCGTAAAACCACCCAACTATAGTCCAATACTGCAACTATGGTCCACAATTTCAGTTCCTAATTAAGCTTCAGTACCAATATTCTTTTTGGCTTTATCAAAGTTTTTTTATGATTAGTGAGGAGTTTTTGACTATGAATGGCACGATTAATACAACAGTCACACCTAATGGAAGATATTCGATTAAGTTTTGGACCATTGTTGGGAGCGTTTGGACTATAGTTAGGAGGTTTTACGGTACCCAATTTTTCTTTCTACCAATCTACGAGAGTGACCGGGATAGATACAAAGTAAGTTGCATTAAACTGACGGCGTCAGCTCATGGTAAGAACCCTGATCACGTTTTATACGCCAAGGAAACCGCCAGGAGCTCGTAACTTGATATTTATACACGGAAACTGCAAACTAACAGATTTCACTGAGACCCATTGCACCCCAGTCTGGACTGCAAGTTCTTTGAATTACTTTATATTTGAATGGCTGAATTTGCAAGAAATCCGAAACTGAAAATGAAATATAATAAAAATTTTACACCTTATTGAATCAGACACTGACGAATGGGATGCAGCGATGTCAGATTCATACAACAATAAATAAAAAAATATGGAATCAACACCTACACCCTTATAAAATTCTACTGTTTTTTGCTATTAGGTAATCGGACAAGACTGCAACATCAGTTACCAATTCTTTTGAATGTTCTAATAATAATTGAGTAGATTTAAAGGTCCACATGTCTTAATACAGGGCTACGCTTACGTAACTCGAACTTTGTTGATTAATTTAATAAAACACACGAAAGTATCGGTCAGTGTTGTTACAGTCTTCTGCAGTAAGCCTATTATTTACTAAAGCAGAAGTATTTTTCGCCACTTTAAGACCGCTTCTGGAAGTTCGGAATGTAGTAAAAACTAATTAGAAAATTATTAAAATAGAGTGACCTTTTTTAGCTGATATAGTAAAGAATTAGGAATTAATAAATAAAAATCCGGTCTTTATTTTTAAAACTGTGCAATTTATAGACATAAATTAAATCTAACTTTAAACTAACCTATTTCTAAGAATGGCTCTTGTGACATTGTACCGAGGATGATGGCGGCATATTTAATATTCTATTTACCTATATAAGAAAAAATGAGAACCCGGGAACCGGGGAATCTTATCTGCCTATGGAGCGAACCGAAAAATATGTTGTGTTTTAATGCCAAAACAGAATTTTGTAAATTAGAAAAATTTGGTAATAAAATTTAGCAGAAATTAAAAATGAAACTGTCGCTCAATTACACTGAATTGGAGAATTTTCAGTCTTGGGTTACTTCCATTATTTAGAAATTAGTTCAAAGTTAATTCTTCCAAAAAAGTTGGCGACGGAAGAAAATTAGGAAATAAGAAGTGTAGGCGTATCTTTTAAATATAAGAGATTGATAACTTTTTCAAGGAAATTGATATATTTACCATTTCGTATTTTGTCATAGCGACAACTTTATACGTGAGATTCCTAGCGAGTTTTATATTGATTGTCATCGTGACAAAGGCAGAAATGTTACGAGAATCAATTTATTTTTGTGTTTATCTATAAACAAATTCAATAAAGTAAAACTGTCGCATCGTCGTCATGAATGTCCTCGGAAAATACCGCAACGAAATACCATAAAAACGAAATGCAAATGTGCGGACGAAAACTAAAATGTCGGTCAAGTAAAACTATCCAGTGGCAAAGATACTTGCCGCGAGAAACTTACTATAAAATACAGGGTGGTTTTTTTTCGACCGTTCAAATTCTACATAGTGAATGTGTAGGTCATACTCACCAACTTTTACTATGGGGACAACGTCGAAATCGCGAAAAAAAAATCAGCTGTTTCATACAAATTGGCGGCATTACGCCGGCCGAAATGTATGAAACAGCTGATTTTTTTTTCGCGATTTCGACTTTGTCCCCATAGTAAAAGTTGGTCAGTATGACTACATATTCACTACGTAGAATTTGAACGGTCGAAAAAAAACACCCTGTATTTTATATTTGAAGGGACCACGGAAAACACATGTCCAGTGCCTAAAAAAATCAGGGCAAATTCACACCTTATTCTGTTAAAAGTAAGGTGGTTTTTCCTGCTGTAATTTGAATTGACTAGACATATATTCTTTCCGTGGACCCTTCATTTTGTTAATACAATGATATTTTGAAATTCATGAAAACATGAGCTACAAATGAGGTAAGTAATTATATAAAAGTTAATTCTGAGAATACAACATAATATAATACCTACGCCTTAAATCCCTGATGCACAAACAAATGGCTTTCTTATAATAAATATAAGGTCAGTGTGGGTAAGTCCGGCAAATTTTATTTGTAAGGAAAGTTCGTCATATGCGTCTTATATTGTTGAGTTAGGGATGGAAATCAGTTGGTAGACGGACTTTCCTGATGGACGGGTTGTACCCGCATTGAGCTTACGGAAAAATAATAAATTAATAGTGCCAACCTAAATATCGTAGCCTCCAAATTTGTTTTAGTTAAACGCTAATTACCGATTCATTTTGACGTAAATTGCTTCTCACTCAAATTTACTTAGAGAGTTAATTACTTTTAAAATCATAAATTTTAATTAAATAATTATCACGGGTTTCCTAAACATCTGTATTTCATTCCGAAATGATATTAACACACTGTATTTTCATTTATTGCTTACAGTAATTTTAATTATTAAATGCCTATGGACAACAGACATGAAACGGAAAAAAAACCTTGAATTACATAAGTATAAAAAAACGTGTAAGTGAATTTTTTGCGATAGCGCGGGGAACTTCCGAGGGGAGTTCTCTGTGGGTGGTCCATTTTCGGTACAAAGCGGAAAAATCACGGGATCGGCTACGAGCGTAGCGCGTAGCACGCGTCCTCAATGAAAGTGTTAATAAAATACTTTTTGATGTAGTGAGGCATTCCAAATACCAAAAAAATAACATTTTTTTTTGCATCTTCGACCAAAACTTTACATATTGTCATAACATTATTATTATAGGTAGAATGCTTAGTTTCGATAATTTTGCACGTGCCCTTAAGTGGAACTTACAACGGTAACCGCACGGTACACTATAAAAACATAATATATTTACAATTTTGATCATTACGTATTGGAGATACGTTTAGAAATGTATACATATTATTAGACTTGACTGTATAAATTATCTGCAAAATAGATTCAAAAGCAATCCTTATGCCATTGAGATAAAGGACATTGTAAACCTGTATTTGAAGCGATCAATCAAGTTCCCTAGTTTCGGGATGTAGATACAAAGGGCCTACAGCGAACCACAATCGACGTGCTCTTTCCCTGTCACACTTATGTACGAATTTGGAAGTGCGGTAGAGAGGCAACATTTCGATCGAAGTTGACAGGACTACAGTTCTGCGGTTTGTTTCCATTTGGAGGAAACCTCGTTGGGGTTGTCCAATATTTGGTTGACAGATCACAGGGCTTATTACTTAGTTACCTTTACCAGAAACACGGTGGAAAACGGAATTTTAACCTTTACAATTGCTTTGTGTGATATTCACGAAAGATTTCATAAGTTTGAAAGCAAAGATTCCAATCATTCGTTCCTAAGTCTCTATTAATATGTCAAGGTTTATAATATTAGTTCATCGAGAGATTCAAATCTAATGGAAATAGGACAGTACTAATTTATACAGCTACCGCTGACCAGAGGGCTGGCTCGTTTCTTGCTCAGCGCCTGAGTCTTGCTATCCAGCGCGGAAATGCAGCCAGCCTTCTGGGCACATTACCGTCGGGCTCGGAGTTGGAGCACGTCTTTTATTTGTAAGTATATATATATAAGATGTATTTTTTATCTTGATATTTAATTTTAGATTTTAGTGTTATTATTATTGTTTACTTTCTCTTTCGCAAATAAAGATCCACTGTATGAATTAATGGAAAAGTTTTCTTCAAAACTTCACGAATACTGAAATAAAATGTAACGTTGATTTAGAAATTCATGTGGAATATAAAATTCTAAAAAGGCCCGCAATATAATTCTATACAATATCTCCAGCACCATACCAAACACATCTAATTGTTTTCTGTGTCTCATTTAATCATAACTGACCACGGTTGTAAAAAGATTTTTTTTTTGTATTAACGTTAGATCCCAGCCAAAACAAAATATTATATTTGTAACATCATTTCACTATTTCAAATACAAAGGAAGATTTAAAGTCCCGGAACGGTAAAAACTTCAACAATAAATTCGGTAGCAGTCGGTTCGAGCAAATGGACTTATGCTGCAGACTCAAGACCCCCTGAATATCAAATCGTCTAGCCAAGTTAAGACTACTTAGACATGTCTACGATCTGTTTCACTAGCGAGACCAATCTTATTTATTTAGCTATAATTAAGGACATCAACAGCAATCATATTTTAAAGACAAACGGGACTTAATCGCGTAAACTTACGTTTAATTATATCCTGACGTTTCGGGCATGACGTTACACCCGTGGTCGCAGACAGGCAGGTAGTCTACCTGCGACCACGGGTGTAACGTCATGCCCGTGTACCGTCATATAATTAAGCGTAAGTTTACGCGATTAAGACCCGTTTGTCTTTAAAATATGAGTGATAATCGTGAAAGTTTAAATCAACATATCAACAGCAATTACCAAATATTTAGTCTATGAACATAAACAGTAAACAAAGCCAATTTAAGATATCCACAACTTGACAGTTAAAGTACCTACCTACAATTGCGTACATGCAAACCGCAAGTCAAGTGGGTACTTCATTACAAAAACTTAGAACTAGCACGGAGATGCATTTAAAACTAAAAGAAGGGAAACAAAGTCAACAAAGTTTGAAAAAAACCGGCCAGGTGCTAGTCGGACTCGTGCGCGAAGGGTTCCGTACCATTATCAATTTATTATTTAAAAAAATACAGTTAAATCAACCTTCCTCAAAAACTATAGGAGATAATTTAATCAAACCAAGCATCGTTGATAGAGTTTATTAATGTGCATAAAATATATTTTTTTTAGAATTTTATATCGCGTAGTTTAAAAAATAGAGGGGGGGACACATTTATCAGACTTTGAGAGCTGATATCTCGAAAACGATTTGCTTAAAGAAAAATGAGATTTATAAACCTACATATAATTTTCAAAGGCCTTTCTATTAATACCCCACACGCTTATATACAACTAAAAAAAATTTTCTATCCCTCAGTTACATGTATGGAGGGCCCCCACCCCAATGATTTTTTTTATAATTTTATATCATAATCCTGTAGCGGTACATACAACGCATATCCTTACCAAATTTTGTTACTGTAGCATTTATAGTTTCCGAGTAAATCGGCTGTGACAGACGGACAGACGGACAGACGGACATGACGAATCAATACCTAAGGGTTCCGTTTTTGCCATTTTGGCTACGGAACCCTAAAATTACGTATGGGTGTGTGTGTATTTAAAATGAACACGGTTGAATGAATTTGAATTTGGTTCCTCTAATGTTTGCGCTATGTAAATGTCATATTAGATGGAACACCGCTTGCGTGGCGTGCACGTGCGCGTGACGTTCAAGCGATGTGACATCTACTACGCCATTTCCGATGCTGCAACGCATACGCCACGACAACACGCACGTGCACGTGTTGCCCACGCATTCGGTGTGGCTTCGTTACATTCTATACCGTAAAACCACCCAACTATAGTCCAATACTGCAACTATGGTCCACAATTTCAGTTCTTAATTAAGCTTCAGTACCAATATTCTTTTTGGCTTTATCAAAGTTTTTTTATGATTAGTGAGGAGTTTTTGACTATGAATGGCACGATTAATACAACAGTCACACCTAATGGAAGATATTCGATTAAGTTTTGGACCATTGTTGGGAGCGTTTGGACTATAGTTAGGAGGTTTTACGGTACCCAATTTTTCTTTCTAACAATCTACGAGAGTGACCGGGATAGATACAAAGTAAGTTGCATTAAACTGACGGCGTCAGCTCATGGTAAGAACCCTGATCACGTTTTATACGCCAAGGAAACCGCCAGGAGCTCGTAACTTGATATTTATACACGGAAACTGCAAACTAACAGATTTCACTGAGACCCATTGCACCCCAGTCTGGACTGCAAGTTCTTTGAATTACTTTATATTTGAATGGCTGAATTTGCAAGAAATCCGAAACTGAAAATGAAATATAATAAAAATCTTACACCTTATTGAATCAGACACTGACGAATGGGATGCAGCGATGTCAGATTCATACAACAATAAATAAAAAAATATGGAATCAACACCTACACCCTTATAAAATTCTACTGTTTTTTGCTATTAGGTAATCGGACAAGACTGCAACATCAGTTACCAATTCTTTTGAATGTTCTAATAATAATTGAGTAGATTTAAAGGTCCACATGTCTTAATACAGGGCTACGCTTACGTAACTCGAACTTTGTTGATTAATTTAATAAAACACACGAAAGTATCGGTCAGTGTTGTTACAGTCTTCTGCAGTAAGCCTATTATTTACTAAAGCAGAAGTATTTTTCGCCACTTTAAGACCGCTTCTGGAAGTTCGGAATGTAGTAAAAACTAATTAGAAAATTATTAAAATAGAGTGACCTTTTTTAGCTGATATAGTAAAGAATTAGGAATTAATAAATAAAAATCCGGTCTTTATTTTTAAAACTGTGCAATTTATAGACATAAATTAAATCTAACTTTAAACTAACCTATTTCTAAGAATGGCTCTTGTGACATTGTACCGAGGATGATGGCGGCATATTTAATATTCTATTTACCTATATAAGCAAAAATGAGAACCCGGGAACCGGGGAATCTTATCTGCCTATGGAGCGAACCGAAAAATATGTTGTGTTTTAATGCCAAAACAGAATTTTGTAAATTAGAAAAATTTGGTAATAAAATTTAGCAGAAATTAAAAATGAAACTGTCGCTCAATTACACTGAATTGGAGAATTTTCAGTCTTGGGTTACTTCCATTATTTAGAAATTAGTTCAAAGTTAATTCTTCCAAAAAAGTTGGCGACGGAAGAAAATTAGGAAATAAGAAGTGTAGGCGTATCTTTTAAATATAAGAGATTGATAACTTTTTCAAGGAAATTGATATATTTACCATTTCGTATTTTGTCATAGCGACAACTTTATACGTGAGATTCCTAGCGAGTTTTATATTGATTGTCATCGTGACAAAGGCAGAAATGTTACGAGAATCAATTTATTTTTGTGTTTATCTATAAACAAATTCAATAAAGTAAAACTGTCGCATCGTCGTCATGAATGTCCTCGGAAAATACCGCAACGATATACCATAAAAACGAAATGCAAATGTGCGGACGAAAACTAAAATGTCGGTCAAGTAAAACTATCCAGTGGCAAAGATACTTGCCGCGAGAAACTTACTATAAAATATTTTATATTTGAAGAGACCACGGAAAACACATGTCAGTGCCTAAAAAAATCAAGGCAAATTCACACCTTATTCTGTTAAAAGTAAGGTGGTTTTTCCTGCTGTAATTTGAATTGACTAGACATATTCTTTCCGTGGACCCTTCATTTTGTAATTACAATGATATTTTGAAATTCATGAAAACATGAGCTATAAATGAGGTAAGTAATTATATAAAAGTTAATTCTGAGAATACAACATATATAATACCTACGCCTTAAATCCCTGATGCACAAACAAATGTCTTTCTTATAATAAATATAAGGTCAGTGTGGGTAAGTCCGGCAAATTTTATTTGTAAGGAAAGTCCGTCATGTGCGTCTTATATTGTTGAGTTAGGGATGGAAATCAGTTGGTAGACGGACTTTTCTGATAGACGGGTTTTACCCGCATTGAGCTTACGGAAAAATAATAAATTAATAGTGCCAACCTAAATATCGTAGCCTCCAAATTTGTTTTAGTTAAACGCTAATTACCGATTCATTTTGACGTAAATTGCTTCTCACTCAAATTTACTTAGAGAGTTAATTACTTTTAAAATCATAAATTTTTATTAAATAATTATCACGGGTTCGCTAAACATCTGTATTTCATTCCGAAATGATATTAACAACTTGTATTTTCATTTGTTTCTTACAGTCATTTTAATTATAAAATGCCTATGTACAATGGAAAGACGTATCTATCTATAACTTATTGTGCCGTCATAACTCTTCAGCGAAGAATTTACCGATTAAATTCTTCTGTACGTTCTCAGAACCTCTCAGGGTTGTCCACAAAAATACTCAGCACGATCAAAGGTTTGCCATTATCTTTTTATGCCAACCCTCTATTTTGACAAGACAAAAGGACCTTTAATAAAACAGCTTTACAATATGACGTATTTGGCTGCGGTTTGCGGTTAGCGGGAACGACATAAATATTTGCTAACTAGAGATTTGTTTGGAAAATACGTGTAACATGTTCTGATGAAGCTGGCTTTATGCTTTGATAAACCGTGTTTAGAAATTGTATGTGCAATGTTTCTTTAAGTCTTATATAATTGACAGTAAGTATCGAAGACGTCATTAAAATGGAATTAATTCCGTTGGCAATTTTAAGAGCAATACCTACAGTCCGTGATTATGATGAAAATGTACCAAACATTTTGTAAAAGTAGGTTAAGGGGACATCGGAGGAAAACCTATTTCAAACCATAGTTATCAGATATTAATTCTTTGCACAGAGGTTTACGCAAAGTTTCAGGGTGTTTTTTTTTTTTACATTTCCGTTAAATTGGAAAGGTTACCTGGGACATTAATAGAAGTTGCCTGGTATATCGGCTTTAGTTAATTTTATAAAAAAATCATACATAATAATTGAAATGGCAAGTGTGAAAGCACCTTAAGAATAATATCTCAGGTGACTGACGGCACATGTCATTTGGATTTAATACAGGTTGCAATTCAGTTCACTCATTCAGTTCAGTCATTGAACTATTTTTTTTAATAACTCAATAACAGTGAGAGTTAAGACACTAGTTTTTTAGAGAAATTGATTAGTGTTGTCCTAAATAAGCTTCCCGTTAATTTAACGGAAATAAATAAAAACTTGCCGTGTGGTGACGGCAGTAAGAATACGTTTGTCACCACCCCAACTCCTCCTGCGGGTGTCGTAAGAGTCGACTAAGGGATTAAAGTGTCACTGACCATGACCACTATTTGATAAAAGATTGATGATGGTGCAGCGTCATCATAGTGGACACATTACTGCGATCGCCAATCCGCTAGCCCAGCGTGGCGATTATGGACATTTACCTCCTAATGCGTCTATACGCATTGTTAATAGGAGAGGCCTACGTCCAGCAGTGGACTAACATAGGCTGATGATGTGTGATGTGAAATAAAAACACTGTGTATATTCGTATATCCACTTCACAGGTCCAAGCGTAGCATAACAAGCAACAATTTTGCTGAATAACCCCACATAAATAACCCCAAATACCTGTTTCACGTGTTCATTCGTCACACAAATGGCAATTTCCCTGAATAGTCCAATTTCGTACACGGCTGTTACATTTATCATCTCTTCCGTCCACAATTAGGCACTTTTGTCTGAGTACAATTACTGGAACGGCTAGTCATCCTGACTTGGGCCACTCAAGCTTCAGCTTCGCTCACACTAAATTTACTTTTGACAGTCATTCTTGTAATTTTCCTTGGTTGTATTCCAAAGTAAGGATATAATACCAATGTGTTTTAATTCAATGCGATCTTAACCTCTTGCCTGCCTTAAGTTAAAATTTGCCAAATCAAATTGGAAATTTGTCCAATTGACGTAGAGACAACTCCATGTGTCCTTTAAGTAGGACACATGAAGTTGTAGTGTAGGTAGGGGGTTAGTGACTAATTTGATGCCAGGCCAAGTAGGGAGCGGTAGCTGTGGATCAAATTATTAAAGACAAACTATAACAATCTCTCTAGTGTGTCCACTATGATGAATAGAGGCTGCTGTCTTTCATCAATATACAATAAAATGTATGTCATCTTACGTACATCTATGTCATCTTAGTCGACATAGATGTATTCTTACTGCCGCCACAACGCGTCAAACTATACCAAAGTGAAGAACCAAACTACAAACTATTTAAACAGTTCACACGTACCTACTTATTACGTACGGAGTTGAAGTAAAACAGTGACAAGAATACAATGAAAAGTCTATTGAGTATGAGTATGAGTATTGTGTAGGTACCTATACCTACCTATAAATCGAAATCTTGAACACAAAATTGAAAATGTAAATGTATTCTACTTTTCCGAATGAGTCCTCAAATGAAAAGAAAGATGTTTTGTTTTCGGATCGTCTGAACGCTTTTGTTTTCCGTTGAAGCATAATGTTTCTTTCCAATGTGTTTAATGGAGTGTAATGGGCAGGAAAAATCTTCCATTATGGCAGGAGTCAAATTGTATGTTTTACTAATGACTTGCTTATAAGACTGTTTTAGAAATTTAATACGGCATTCATTTTTTTCAGAAGAGTAAGTTCGTTGCATTAGTGAATCTTGGTTGAGTTCACATCGTCATCATCATCAGTCTATGATAGTCCACTGCTGAACGTTGGCCTCTCCTATTAACTATGCGTATAAACGCATTAGGAGGTAAATGCCCATAATCACCACGCTGGGCAAGCGGATTGTCGATCGCAGTAATGTGTCCACTATGATGACGCTGCTGCCCATCATCAATCTTTTATCAAATAATGGACAGTGACACTTCAATCCCTTAGTCGACTCTTACGACACCCGCAGGAGGAGTTGGGGTGGTGACAAATGTATTCTTACTGCCGTCACCACACGGCTAACTATCTAGAGCCCATCGCAAAAAACAAAAAATGAGATCGGCTACAGACAAGCAATACGTGCTGGGTACTGTAGAAGTTGTATAACAATCCTCTACATTACTGGTTGTTTTCGGATGGGCATTTCTCCGTGCGTTTCAACCGCCGTGACTGGCATCCTTATCACACGAATCCCGTGAGAGCTGCAAGAACTTTTGGATATATTGGTAGAGGTAGTTGACAACTACCAATATAGTTATTCAAAAAAATTATGAGATATCCACGGAAATCGGGTAATAATGATGTAGAGTACGCTCGTATAAAAGCCGAGAGTCCCTTATATTATAACCCCATCAGTGTTGAGTCCTGAACTTTCTGTCGCTTATTTTAAGGTTAAAATGAGTTTGTCAGATTATTAAGACTTTAACTGTGTCCAAAAAGAGAGGTATTAGCATTAAAAATGTCATATCACTAGGTGTGGCAGGGAATTAATAATCTTGTCCCTGCTGAAAATCACTCGGGATGTATGCTAGTTTGCAACCGGTTTTGGTATACGTACATTTATTTTTCAACATTTTCCTCAGAAAGGTCATCAAAAAATTCATATAATTTAAAATGCCTATGCTGTTTGGTGGATAGTACTCATTCTTCTAAGCCCATACCTAGCGTGGTAGGCAATAAAATATTGCGTGTATTTAACTAGTATCTACATTACATAAGAATGTGTAGTTGCTACTGCTTTGGGGAAGAGGGGAGTAAAAATCTACATTATCAACAAAGAGTGGATACAAAATAATAACCGTAGAAAACCGTAAGCAAGTAAACTGAACTAGGAAAGTCCTTTAATATTAAGTTCCTTTACAAACCGTTTACAATTCATAAATGTCCCACTATTGCTCGAGTTCCCACAAAACTGGGACGCGTAATATTGCGGTATGGCCTTCGCGTTCTCAGCTCTTCCCATTGCTATTCAGAGGGTTGGTTCAAGTCTGTCCGTCCAAAGAATATTTCCTTTCAAAATCTTTCCTATCTCTCCCTACAAAACATGTTTATGAATTTCCTATATACCTATGTTTATATGAATTTGTCAAACAAGTATGCGTGGTCATGCGTAGTGCTATAAAAAGCGCCGTGGGTTGCCGTCAATCGTGCTTAATATACATAGCCGCTGACCATATACAGTGTGCT